>CACRXK020007312.1:0-23137 GCA_902702795.2 Paramuricea clavata
TTAAACTGCTAGTCTTTGCCAGATTTTGTATTAAACAGCAGTTGCCTACTGTGCAATACTGCAGTTAGTCATGTATATGTGGGGTGTAGGAGGTGTGCACAACCAATTTGTATATGGCACTTTTGACAGCAGCTTGAGTTGTAATGGCCATGGGGCAACTTTTTGCTGCAATAAATCACTATTTTGTGCATATACCACCTCTGCAATACAAGCAAATGTTTTGTTGATACCCTCAACACAAAGACCAAGCATTCATGGGTAATTCCACAATACATTCACACCTCTCAAAAAGAGGAATACAAGTTAACACCTTTCTCCTTCAGTTGTTTAATATATGTCCTCAAACATTTTACTATGATAGAGGGGTTTGTCCTGCTTCCCTCTTGAGATGACAGCAATATCCTCTGTAGTGGGGGGTCTGATATTCTGTCTTAATAATCCTCACAATGGGTAATTCCAGAAAAGATCCATACTCCCCCCACAGAGGAAATTTCTGCCATCCAGAGGGGGAAGGAAGAAAAAATTGTTTCTGATAATAGTAAATGTATTAGGACTTCCTAAGGGGGTAGGGGGTTAACTTCCTAATTCCTCTGTGGGGGTGGTATGGATGTTTTCTGGAATGACCCAATGATAGACTAGCTAACTATGACAATATATTTAAACATTACTCACTTTTCTTATTTAGGTTGAAACTTTAATGTGGACAAGAATGAAACACAAGGTCTTTGGAGGTTCAAATAGCAGGAGTAGTGGTGTACTGGCCAGGACCAGTAGTACCCCCTAGTAAGAGTGCCCCTAGAAGTTTCAAGATACTGAACAGCAGAGAACAAATTAGTCATAGCCAGTGGGGCAACAAAGTTATTAGAACAGTTTAGATTTTAAAATAATTTATTGTAATTAATTATTATTCTTTGAAAAAGTTAAATTAAATTACTTCAGCTGTGTACTGTGTTATAAATGTGGGATAATTTTGCAAAGAAAAATGCATGTGAAATGACAAAGAGAAATGCACAAAAAATACTGAATTTTAAGGGTGCCTGAAGTACAGGGTGTACCTTGTGTGTGGGGTAGGGGGTTGTGCAACCCCATTTTCTGCTAAGATTGTTGATAAAATCAGAAAAAGGAATTCTGATCAGTAAAATATGGGAGTGATCATTGGTAAAATTGTTATATAGTTTTCCTCAAATATTGTGATTCATCACAGTGACCTAGTAGGCCTGTAGAGAATATTGAAAATTGATTTTTTAAATGTTCTTACTTGGAATCATTGAACTAAAATATATTTTAGTTCAATGCTTGGAATAGACCTTTATAAAAAGGTTGACGTCAGCAGGCTTGTGACGTAGTTTGCGGAGGAATGGGAAATCCCGAAATCTCAGAGTTGTTTACTTGTTTTGAGTTTTTAAAAGCCAAAAGAAACCAGTATTATGGTATCATATTCGTCGTAGTTTAAATTTTATCTGTTTTTATTGTTGCAACATATATAAGTGAAGTTAGACATAAGTCTATTATTTTTATCGATATAGTTGAAGTGAACATACATAACAAGTAGCTTTTGTCAATCGTGTATAACACTTCGGGTCTGGGTCCGATAATCTTTAATTTTCTATCAAGGTTTTGTCTTACTGTATAACATGATAATTTAGAATGATTTTAGATATTTTGAAAATGTACATTACTTGGAAATGTATTGCATATCCCAACTATAAAGCTGCTCTGAAGCAAACTTTATAGGTTTTAAAATGATCTAAAAGTTTACACAGAAGTACAGAACCGTATAGTATTTGTAAACAGCTCCGCTTTCGTTTCTGAAGATTTAATTTTTAAATCTCTACACTTCAGACGAAATTTTAAGTTATTTTTGGTAGCTTTTTCAATATCCTTGCCAATTTTGACCCGGGTATATTATATGTCCTTTTCTGTCAATGATATTGATAAAATACTTATCAGTCTTTACATTGACATTGTGTACAAGAAGTACTCGGAGAGTCATTGACATTGTGTACAAGAAGTACTCGGAGTTTAAATTCACTTACGTGCCTCTTTGCACGACCACTAAGCCTGTGTATTGCTATCTACAGCTTGATTGGGGCCATTCTGATGATTATATTAGACTGATGAATTTGAGAAAGAAAAAAGAAAAATTAAACTTTTTAGCAACAAAATATGTAAAAAAACCGAGAGAACAATTTGCTAAATGATGACAGTAAAATAATGTACAATCTAATATAAAAACAGATAACATTTAAACTACGACGAATATGAAAATTCATTTGGTCTATATAGAAAAGTTTGCTTCAAACTTACCATAATACTGGTTTCTTTTGGCTTTTAAAAACTCAAAACAAGTAAACAACTCTGAGATTTCGGGATTTCCTCCGCAAACTACGTCACAAGCCTGCTGACGTCAACCTTTTTATAAAGGTCTATTGAAAGGGATTAAGTAGGGCAATGAGTGGGCACTGGGCATGCCCTAATATCTTTGATAAAAATGAGGTGTCAAGCCCCTCATTGAAATTTTATCAAAACACTATCAGAGAAGACAGTAACTACAATGCCATCTGTGCTCCACATTAGTTGAAATGTGTTCTTCCTACAAATGACATGCACATTGTATTCCCCACAAAAGCACCATGTATAAAGTTAGTAAATAACACAAAATACTGATACAATACATGTATGGTTTCATATTGCTTGCAGGAAATTTAAAATTTCCAAAACACTTTCAAGATACAAAGAGCTCTAATATACTATAGCATGAAAAATTGTAACCATTTATATAACATATCAGCCATATTTAAGGAGTGTCAGGGCTGTCAGGAGTGCCAGGGATGTCAGGAGTGTCAGGGTTGTCAGGACTGTCAGTGATGTCAGGAGTGTCAGGGTTGTCAGGACTGTCAGGGATGTCAGGGATGTCAGGAGTGCCAGGGATGTCAGGAGTGTCAGGGTTGTCAGGACTGTCAGTGATGTCAGGGCTGTCAGGAGTGCCAGGGATATCAGGAGTGTCAGGGTTGTCAGGAGTGTCAGGGTTGTCAGGACTGTCAGGGATGTCAGGGATGTCAGGAGTGTCAGGGTTGTCAGTGATGTCAGGGTTGTCAGGACTGTCAGTGATGTCAGGGTTGTCAGTGATGTCAGGGTTGTCAGGGATGTCAGGAGTGTCAGGGTTGTCAGGAGTGTCAGTGATGTCAGTGATGTCAGGGATGTCAGGAGTGTCAGGGATGTCAGGACTGTCAGGGTTGTCAGGACTGTCAGGGTTGTCAGTGATGTCAGGAGTGTCAGGGATGTCAGGGATGTCAGGACTGTCAGGGTTGTCAGTGATGTCAGTGATGTCAGGGTTGTCAGTGATGTCAGGGTTGTCAGTGATGTCAGGAGTGTCAGTGATGTCAGGAGTGTCAGGGATGTCAGGAGTGTCAGGGATGTCAGGGTTGTCAGTGATGTCAGGATTGTCAGGGTTGTCAGTGATGTCAGGAGTGTCAGTGATGTCAGGAGTGTCAGGGATGTCAGGAGTGTCGGGGTTGTCAGTGATGTCAGGGTTGTCAGTGATGTCAGTGATGTCAGGAGTGTCAGGGTTGTCAGGGATGTCAGGAGTGTCAGGGATGTCAAGAGTGTCAAGGATGTCAGGGTTGTCAGGATTGTCAGTGATGTCAGGAGTGTCAGGGATGTCAGGGATGTCAGTGATGTCAGGGTTGTCAGTGATGTCAGGGTTGTCAGTGATGTCAGGAGTGTCAGTGATGTCAGGGTTGTCAGGAGTGTCAGGGATGTCAGGGTTGTCAGGGATGTCAGGACTGTCAGGGTTGTCAGGGTTGTCAGTGATGTCAGGAGTGTCAGGGATGTCAGGAGTGTCAGGGATGTCAGGAGTGTCAGGGATGTCAGGGGTGTCAGGGATGTCAGGGTTGTCAGGACTGTCAGGGTTGTCAGTGATATCAGTGATGTCAGGAGTGTCAGGAGTGTCAGGGATGTCAGGAGTGTCAGGGATGTCAGGAGTGTCAGGACTGTCAGCGTTGTCAGGGATGTCAGGTGATCACTAATTGCCAGGGTTGTTAGGACTTGTCGGGAAAAAGAATAAATAAAATAAAAGTATGATGACAAGTGAGATGAAGACATGTTTAGGCTTGCCTAAGTTGCAGCACAAACCAAGTTGATTTTGTCAGTACCTGACAAATACGATTAGCAATTGATATGAATACCAAATCTTGCATGGTATCGGGTGGGCAGCTCCAGTGGTTTTTATGAGTATAAAACAATGCTCAAGACAAGAGTTTTTATTGTCAAATGTCAAACTTTTAAGCAAATAAATAATACTACAGCAATTATGAGTACCTGCAATAGAAAGTCCAAACATTGCCATCCTTCGTTCAATTGTCCGTTGGCTAACTCCGATCACCTTGCTTATATCGGCTACTTTAAATCCCTTTTCTACAAGAAACGATAATTGGTCTTCCTTGATATCGAAACTTGGTCGGCCTCTCCTTCCACAGTTTACTACTGGCACTGTTTCGCTACATTCTGGGTTCCCGTTGTTTGCTTGGTCAAGATTAAACAAAATATTTGATGCTTGTTGTACACGTTCAACAACTGAATCATCGACATCCAAATTCACGAGCAACCGTTGGAGATAGTCTAGTTTTAATAAAAGTCTTTGGAAATCGATCGAAGTATCTCCTGACTGCATAAATCTATCAAGGATATTAATCACGCTATGAACTGCGTCCAACAGATATTGTTTGTCATCATCGTCCATTTTGCTCGACTATAGTATCAGTGTATTTTAATTATACCATAGATTACAAGAAGAATTTTAGGAAATAGAACATCGGTAGCAAGCCCGCGATATATGGTCACAAAACGAGCCCGCGATCCATGATATATTAGTGGATTGCGGTTGGAAAAAAAAAGTTGTGTTGAAAAAAAAAGTTGTGTTGCAAATAAAAAGTTGTGTTGAAAATAAAAAGTTGTGTTGCAAATAAAAAGTTATGTTGAAAATAAAAAGTTGTGTTGCAAATAAAAAGTTGTGTTGAAAATAAAAAGTTGTGTTGAAAATAAAAAGTTGTGTTGAAAAAATTTGTGTTGAAAAAAAAAAGTTGTGTTGTAAAAAAAAAGTTGTGTCGCAAATAAAAAGTTGTGATGAAAATAAAAAGTTGATTTTTGGCGGGGATGGGACACCATAGTATATGTATACCTGTATATCTAACTATCTAACTACAGACGGTACCGTTTCGGCCTTTTGGGCCTTATCAGTGTAGTGCTGATGAGCAGGATAAAAGTAACTAGTATTAATAGTTACCTTTGATGTCTCACGAATGTGGGACATCAAACCATTGCCAGAGTGCTCAAAATAACCATAGTGGCTTTTGGATTGTACTTCGTCTAGTACAAAAGATTGAAAAGAATATATTGTTTGAGGAACGTCAGAATATCAGAGGTGCGAGACAAATGAAGGCTGAAAGAACACAACTACAAGACTTTACTTTTGAAACACTAAAGTTTTGATTGAACGTTGGTGATACATCGTTGAAAACTATTTAACAAAAATGCTATCAACAGTTTGTTTTACAAGATATCTTAAAGCTTCAGCAGCTCTTGAAATTCTAACATCTAGCTCTCATGCAACTTTATTGTATGTTATTATTTAAGAAAAAAGGTCAATAAAATTATTAAAATTGTAGAATATTAAACGATATATTATAGTAGAAAATGTTTCTAAAATTTAAGCCTTGGAACAACAAGTTTCTGTTCATAATGTTCTTAGTTATCTACCTTTAGTCTTTACCAACATTCCGGCAACGTTCTTGAACTACCTTGTGGAACTACAACAATTCTTTTCGTAGTTTTTGCAGAATCCTAATTTTAGTTCGTCTGATATCGAGCTTCCGTATACCAACAACATGCGCACCACAATTGAACCACATTCGCGTGTACATGATGTACATAGTCATAGTCGTTATATATAATGATTGTTTTTATCTCACCGATTATCCCATATATTTTTGAAAGCTCTCATAACCACAAGAGTTAATTACGGATTCCTGGACGGTTTTGTTACTAGGATGCCTTTCCACGCACCTGATTTGGTAACATTTGTCACTGTGGGAGCAAAAGCCGCCGTTTCATTTTCGGTGTTTCAAACCATGCAGCACAAATATCTATAGTTAAAGCCATTAATCACAACTGTTGCACCGCTATAAGCCTCACTTTACCC
Source organism: Paramuricea clavata (assembly GCA_902702795.2). NCBI lineage: Eukaryota > Metazoa > Cnidaria > Anthozoa > Malacalcyonacea > Plexauridae > Paramuricea > Paramuricea clavata. The sequence continues at coordinate 6,200 of CACRXK020007312.1, forward strand.
GTCTCTTTGCCGTTGGAATGTTATAAGTCTATGTTTAATTTAATTGAAGTTTTTGAATAACAGATGATTTTGCAGTTTTTAGTGAACGAGAATGCATGGCATGACACAAATATACTCCGTTCGAAATAGTCAGCTGAAGGTGTTAATATTTATAACTGGTATATCAGCCATTAATTTATTTCCCTCATTTCTTTGTTCACTCAGAGTATATACGAGTGAAGAACACATATTGTTCTGTCGTCCAGATTAAGGTAGGAGCAAAAGGTTGGCATTTTATTCATAGTAGTTATAATTATTGCTTTCATCAGTGTTTCACTACGTCGCAAAATGGAGGTTGAATTTCAACGTCATTTTCCACAGATAGAAAAATATGCTTTCGTGATTGAAAGTTCAAATGCATCCTGTCTCTATGTCTAGATTGTATTCCAGATAGATAGTGATTCGGTGAAAGTATTTACTGACGTTTTGTTTTTGCCATATTGCTTGCTTCATGCCCCTTGCTATCATCGATGTTCATCCACGTTTCAGAAGTTAGAGTTATAAACTGAGAAGGAGGTTTATAACTGATATATTGCCCCCGAGGACGCGCAGCGTCCGAGGGCAATATATCAGTTATAAACCGACTTTCGAGGTTTATAACTAACATATATCTCATTTGTAGAGGTTTTCTAACATATTTGGTCATTTTCAAAAATTTTTGATGAAAAATTCTCGCGTTTTGTCAAAAAGTTTGATGTAATTATTTATTCAAGGTATATTAGCTAGTTATAAACCTTGGACGATCAAAGAACACCGACACAAATGAGATATAATGTTGGTTATAGTTCAATTATATTTTTTTACAAATACAGAACCCAATGCTGATCTGTGTCACATACATAAACATAGTTATTCTGTTACACGTTCAAATGTATGAGTAACGTATCCTGCATGTTTCTATCTTTTATTTAGTTGAAAACGTTCTTCCGATATGCATACCATTAGCTTATGGCAAGATAGAGCGTTTTCAAATATCACTTTTCTACAGGGTGTCCCAAAAAAACGAAAACTATTGATATCACTAATAACAATTTAATTGTTAGAATTTGAATGCCTTAGCGCTCTGTTGGTTCCCACGTGTGCATAAATGATTGACATAAGTAATTTTTATGCATAAAGAAACTGTTTAAGAAGCTGTTTTTAATTCCCAGGAGCAGAAAATTGCGCACTTTACCAAGAGATATTCCTAACTAAATTCTAATACATGCACCTTGTCAATATTTTACGCATCATTACGTCCAGCTGTTTGGTAGGGCATTCAAATTTAACAATAAGTGATTTCAATAGTTTTCGGTTTTTTTGGGACACCCTGTAGTTTTGAGAACATACAGTAGCATAGCCAGCCCGACGATTTAGTCCCGCTATGCATGGGAATATTTTAATGTTCATTGACTGTGAAAACAATCAATTTCTAAAGAAATGAATAATGATAATAATTTTGAATTTGCCGAGCGGGACCAAATTGTCGGGCTGGCTACGCCACTGAGAACATATAACAAAGACATTTTTGAGAAAATAACTATGAAAATACCTTTGTTATATCTAAGAAATGTTGACTAGGACGTTAGCTTGCAATTTAACAGTACTGCACGCAGTGAATCAAACATATATAGGCACTTTAAAACCCAATTTCGAACGCTTACTTTAATAAAACATTTGTTTCATTTTTTCCAGGAATTAGATCCATTAGAAATTTTCAGTCGTTAGCTTGATCCAAAACGAAAATAATGAATGTAAACCATTTGCATTAAAAAGGCTTATTTAGTTTGAAACAAACTTGCATCAGCCCTATTGCAATGTTGTTTTTACCGACCAGGTTTTAACATAAGCAGCCAGCAAATACTCTGTTATATCACAAAAAAAGACATGAGACAGGCACAAGAATATCGCTGGATAGCAAAAAAAAAACACTTAAAAATTTAAATATTATTTCAATTTGTATTTCATAATCACTGATTGATCTGGTTAATTTAGGCAACTCTTTAGGTTGGTTTTCCAAATATTGGAAGCAAAGACGAATTCAAAATTCCCAACAAATGTAACCAAGCATATGTAACCCCACTTTTGTTGCCGCAAACTATATTAAAGTGGCACTCTCGTCGTAAACGAAAATGCTCCTAAAACTGTATAGTAATTTCTTTAGTGAGGCGGATATGTGTAAAATTATTGATCAGTAGTTCCCGTTGAGGTTAAAAGCATCAAACTTTTACAATTGGTGTAGTTTTATTTGCTTAATAGATATTTGAAGTGGGGCCATCGCTATTTTGCTGCTAACTCCTGAAAACGGGTGATTAGTGATTTTCTTCTATTGAATTCTATTATAGCCAAAAAATGTGAAATTTTGTATTCAATTACAACAAATATGACTTGCATCATCAGAACGCTTATAAAAACTGCATAAAGGACGTTTAGACAGTTTTTTTGATTTCTGAAATAGTTTTCGAATTATAAACTGTTAAAAACGCATTTTCAAATATCGAATAATTAATTAGGGACTTTTAGCGAGATAATGTGCCTAATTTACAGCAATAACCGTTTGAAAAATAAAAAAATTGTTTAAAAGTCTTTTATGTAGTTTTTTACAAGCTTTCTGATGATGCAAGTTATATTTGTCGCGATTGAATTCAAAATTCACATTTTTTGTTGTAGTAGAATTTAATAGCAAATAATGCTAACAGCATCGTAACTCTCTAAAAAAACAGTTTCACGATGGCCCCACTTTTGCATGTTGTTCTACTCAGGGCCGCCCAGAGGGGCGGGCAAAGGGGGCAAATTGCCCCGGGCCCCGAGTTGCTGGGGGCCCCTGAAAAATTTTTGTAGGGCCCCAGCCTTTGTGTAAAATATTTCCGCGCAAAGGACAAGATATCTGTTTTCTTGGGCTAAGTACGGAATTTTGGCTTAAAAAAATGAGATAAAGTCCCTCGAAAGCATTTGCAAGTACTCGTGCGGCAAAATTTAGTACTCCGGAAAAAATGTTTTACCCCTAAAATGGTATACTGACCGAAAATGTTTTGGCGACGGGGGGGGGCTAAAAAAATTTGCCCCGGGCCCCCGCCAACCTCTGGGCGGCCCTGGTTCTACTCATAAAAAGATGGTACTGTGCACAATTTGGTGCTTTTAACACTCTTCGGAAACATCCATGCACATATCCGCCACACTACTTTTGAAGATATTTGTTCCCATGCTCAGAGATATTTCATTTTGTTTGTAACCATGTGACGTCATTTACTCAATTACATATATAATGAGATATCATTAATTGTTGTATATCTTTGCTATTTTTGATGGATTTGTTTTTAAAAAACAGTATGTTTAATGATGTAGATTAAATTAACAAACCCGCCTCATTTTTGGAAAGATTTTGATAAGAATAGCAAAGATGTACAACAATTAGTGATATCTCATTATTATATGTAATTGAGTAAATGACGTCACATGGTTACAAATAAAATGAAATATCACTAAGTATAGGAACAGAAATTTTCAAAGCAAGTTATTATACAGTTTTACGAGCTAGCACTTTCTTTTAAGAAAATAAAAATTTTGACGAGAGTGCCACTTTAAACTTTTTAGCTTATACATTTCATTCACTTCTGCCATTTATAACATAGCAATGTTTTAGCTGTTGTGAAATTTTGTAAGATCTTTGTAACGCTGCCGTTATTCGGTTATCACTCAAAGGTTTTCAGAAATCACTGCACACGCCCTACACCTCCCGGTGCGGCTAGCCTTATATTTATTTACAAATGATTGACAATAACAAACAAGCCATTGTTAGGGCTGAATAAGCGAAATCCATGTTAATATAGGTAATCATGCGATGGCGGGTACAATTAGGGATTACTAATACTCGTGATGTTTGGAAATTTTGCCAAAATTGGACGAGCCGCAGGGGCGAGTCAAATTTGGCAAATTTCCAAACATCACGAGTACTGTTAATCCCTAATTGTACGAGCAACATTGCATGATTACTTGTTTATTATTAGCATGACAAAATTGGATACTTCTCAATGTCAACATTATATTCTCTCGCCAAAGCCCAGTCCTGCTAGACATTCAACCAAAATTTGGTGCTTTTGTTCGTATTTTCATTTTGTTCTTTTGTTAAAGCAAATTTTGGTGCTTTTGTTCGTATTTTCATTTAGTTCCTCTGGGGCAATTTCATTTCACATCTGTGTTTCTTTCCGCCATTTTGTTTGTTTTGGGACAAAATCATTAATTGTACTGCAGTACAATTAATGAAATAATTGTACTCCTCTCAACCAATCAGCATCCAGTAATTTTGTCATGCTAATGATAAATACTGTTATTTGTAGTAACATTGCCAATTAGTAGTTTATGATTCAATAAGAAAGATCAGAATTACTGACAATAATTCATATACTTACCACAGGTCAGATGTCGGCCAGAACTTTAGGTTGACTAAGCAATCTTTTTCTTATGACTATTAAAGAGCTTTACTAAGGCAATCATTGGATTAAATGTTTTAAATATTTAAAATTGAAAAACAAAAACGATTGCTAAGTTACCGGATCAACGTTCAATATTAAATAAAACTCTATTTCTCCCACTGTGTTCTCATGAAGAGACAGCTAGCTATGGCAATTAAATTGTTACATTGTCTAATCTTTTAATCTCTTAAAACAAGTTAAGGTGCATGCAAAAAAGGCTATAATAGGAGCATTCTCAGAAGTTTATTATACTGCATTGCAATACTATTTTAGCTCATGCTTGGAACGGAAACATTACTAAAACGCACGATAACATTTTAATTATACATGATACTGCTGAAGATTAAAATCATCGTTAAATTGAAGCAGAAAACATCTCACGAGATTTTTCTCTGATTTCCTTAATCTCAATCTTACGGAACTTCGTGTCTTCCCCATAGACGGTAAATGGAGCCCAGATCCTACTGGATCGGTAAGCTTTTATTCCGTGTTTCTGAAAGAGGTTCATTGTTCTTCTTAAAGCTTCGCAAACTGATATTTCTTGGCAAAGTTCGCCATAGAATTTTTCCATAAACTCTTTAGTGGCATTATCGTCAATGGGCCATAGTGTGGCAAGAACACAGCGCGCTCCGGCTGCAAGAAAAGCTCGAGTTATACCTATGACGCCTTCTGAAGAAATTTTACCTTGCCCGGTATGGCAGCAGCATAAAACTACCAAGCGAGCTTGCACTGAAATATTCAGAATATCTCGCTGTGTGAGAAGATATGACTCTGGCTTGGGAACAGCCAAACATGGCTGCACTTGGGAAGAGTTTGGCGCAAGCATTATTTCACCATGATTTGGTTCACCATGGGCAGCAATATGGACTATACTAGCTCCACTTAGATGTTGCAATACAACCTCTTTCCTTGCTTTGAGTCCTAGAAAAGGCCTAGCTTGGAAAATATTTGACAGACATTTAACTTCTTCAGCGGCATTAGGCAAGTCAGAGGGTGTAACATCTTCTCCGTTTAAAGAAACTCGTCCAACAGTTGGATTACCAACAAACAAAGCAAAACCAAAGTTTGAGTCATAGGAGTGTTCCATGGTACATTTCAGGGTATGCAATGAAGGTGTAATTTGAACGCTGTAACTGTTAGATAAATAAAAGCCATTATCATCGATTAATGCTGAAAACGGTGTAAAAAACAATAGCGGGTCAGGGACGACAATGAGCTTAGTGCCGTTAACAAGATCTTTCACCGGATCGACTAAGAGTTTGAACAATTTTTCCAAAATTTCTTGATTACTCAAATTACTATAGCAAGCAGTATCACCAGCCGTACTTTTAGAGAATGGCTTTCTGTTTGGCGTTTCGAATTGAAAAACTATTTGATTACGAGTGTCAGTAACTGCATTGGAGTTGCAAAACGAAGAATTCCGATCAATACCAACATTTACCCTCCGAAGAAGTTCCGTAATTAGAAACAACAATGTTTCCAAACATGCATCTAATTTTCTAAAGATAACTTCACCATTTAAAACCCAAACATTAAGACAAGCTTTCAAATCAAAAGCAAATAGTAAAATTGAGGTATCATTTTCTCTTAAATGGAGAAACGTTTGCATGTCTTCAATTTCTTTTCCCTCTTCTCTGGTCTCGATTCTATTCCAGATCGCATGCGCATAGTTGGGCATGTCCTTGTTCACAGAATTCTTATGCTTTTCAACGCAGCAATGGAGCTCTTTGGCCCTACCAAGGTCAATGACTAATAATGCGGATTCAATGCGTTCCAAAGAAAGGAAACAACTCATTAAAATTCTATGACTGGCGAAATATTGATTTGTGAACGACAGCTTATTTTGATCCGGAACAAAATTTAAAAACATTCTATCGAAGATAGTAATTGACTCCACTAAGTGTGATGTTGCAACTTCATACTCTCTAAGACATTCATGCGCATTTCCCAATTTGCTATGGCTACTTGCTATACTTGACCGACTGCCAATTTCAATACTCACTTCCAAATCTTTCTTGTAATACTCAATGGCCTTCTGATATTCTTGTAAACTAAAATAGGCATTGCCGAAATTGCCATTCCCACTTGCTATTCCTGACCGATCCCCAATAGTAGTGCTTATGTCTAAACCTTTTTTGAAATACTCAAAGGCCTTCTGACATTCTCCTAACCTAAGATAGGCATTGCCCAAATTGCCATTTGTAATTGCTATTTCTGACCGATCCCCAATAGCAGTGCTTATGTCTAAAGCATTTTTTGAATAGTCAATGCCCTTTTGATATTCTCCTAAACTAAGATAGGCATCGCCCAAATTGCCATTCTTATATGCTATTCCAGAACGATCCCCAATAGCAGTGCTTATGACTAAACCTTTTTCGTAATAGTCAATGGCCTTCTGATATTCTCCTAAACTGGAATAGACATTGCCCAAATTGCCATTGATACTTGCTATTCCTGACTGATCGCCAATGGCAGTGCTTATTTCTAAACTTTCTTTGTAACAGTCAATGGCTTCCTGATATTCTCCTAAATTGAGGTAGGCATTGCCCAAATTGCCAATGTTACTTGCTATTCCTGACCAATTGCCAATAGTAGTGCTTATTTTTAAACCTTCTTCGTAATAGTCAATGGCCTTATGATATTGTCCTAAACCTACATAGACATTGCCCAAATTGCAACTGATATTTGCTATTCCTGACTGATCGCCAATAGCAGTGCTTATTTCTAAATTTTTTTTGAGATAGTCAATGGCCTTCTGATATTCTCCTAAATTGACATAGGCATTGCCCAAATAGCAATTGATACTTACTATTCCTGACTGATCGTCAATAGCAGTGCTTATTTCTAAAATTTTTTTGTGATAGTCAATGGCCTTCTGATATTCTTTTAAATTGAGATAGGCAATGCCCAAATTAACGTTGTTAGTTGCTATTCTTGACCGATCGCCAATATCAGTGCTTATTTCTAAACCTGTTTTGTAATGGTCAATGGCTTTCTGATATTCTTTTAAACTATGATAGGCATTGCCCAAACTGCCATTGTTATTTGCTATTCCTAAAGAATCGCCAATAGCTGTGCTTATTTCTAAACCTTTTTGGGAATAGTCAATGACCTTCTGATTTTCTCCTAAACTAAGATAGGCAACGCCCAAATTGCCAATGTTTCTTGCCATTCCTGACCGATCGCCAATAGCAGTGCTTATTTCTAAACCTTTTTGGTAATAGTCAATGGCCTTTTGATATTCTCCTAAATTAAAATAGGCAACGCCCAAATGGCTATTGTCACTTGCTACTCCTAACTGATTGCCAATAGCCACATTTATTGCTATGCTTATTTTGTAATAGTCAATCGCTTTCTGATATTCTTTTGAACTAAGATACACATTGCCCAAATTGCCATTGTTATTTGCTATTCCTGACCGATCGCCAATAGCAGTGCTTATTTCTAAACATTTTTTGTAACAGTCAATGGCTTTCTGATATTCTCCTAAACATCGGTAGGCATTGCCCAAATTGTCGTTGACACTTGCTATTCCTGAACGATCTCCAATGGCAGTGCATATTTCTAAACTTATTTTGAAATAGTCACTGGCCTTCCGATATTCTCCTAAAACTTGATGGGCATTGCCCAAATTGCCATTGTTACTTGCTATTCCTGACCGATCCCCAATACCAGTGCTTATTTCTAAACCTTTTTCGAAATATTCAATGGCCTTCTTATATTCTCCTAAATCGAGATAAGCATTACCCAAATTACCACTGTTTCTTGCTATTCCTGACTGATCGCCAATAGCAGTGCTTATTTCTAAACCTTTCTTGCCATAGGTAATAGCTTCTTCATAATTTCCCTTGCGTCGATAGGCATCGCTCAAGCTGTAATTGCTATTTGCTACTTCTAACCCAACACCAATTCCGGTGCTTATTTTTAAATTTGTTTTGTAACATGTTATAGCTTGTTCGTATTCTGCTAGACTAAGATACGTATTTCCTAACTTTGTATTGCTTCCTAACATTCCAGACCAATGGCCAATTTCAGTGTAAATTTGTAAACTTTTGTCATAATTCTGAATGGCCATTCTTTTCTCTCCTAAAGTAGCATACAAATCACCCAAATGATCGTTGCATTTTGCTATTCCTAACGGATCGTGATTTGAAATACAAGTTTGTAAAAACTTTTCGTATATGGCTATAATAGTTTTGGAAGCCATTGTATTACCTCTTTAGTTAACCCTGTTCTTCTTGATCGATCTGAAACAAAGACATATAAGAACTTAGTATAAATTTTGCATATCAAATGAGCTTTCGCGCGTTCTGATTGGCTAGTTGACTACTAAATCTGACGCATTATTTACTAGCAGACTAGTAAATAATGCTTTTCAAAAAGGATGATTTAGACCGTGGGCTGACTCCCCAAAAAGTGGCTGAAAATCGAAATTTTTGTTGCCCCCGTCGCGGTGCTAACATTTCTTAACGCATACCTACAGATTTCGATGCGCTGAGTTCGATTTTTTTGTTCCCACTCGCGATAACCCGCAGTTATTTTGTAATTTATCTATGAATTTCCATATCTCTAGCCAATTACGCAATTCTCGGCGTCTTTGATCATGTCTGATTTTACATGAAGTTTTACGCATGTTTCCGGTTTGCAGGCTCATATTTGCAAATATGGCGGAGATGAGCTTGGGTGATTCTCCTTCATGTTTAATTCATTTCGAGGGAAAATCAGGGGAATTATGCAAATTAACGACTTATACACTTGTTAAAATTAAAGAATATTGTAATAAGTGGGTAAATTTGGATGGAGAGCTGAAAGAAATTGCTAGTAAATTAGTAAATGTTGTGAGACAATGGCCGGACATCGAGCCAGAATTGATGCCTACAGGAACTGGTGATTTATATTATCACAAAGAGTGCTACGTGCGGTTTTGTGACAAGAGCAAGGTCGCAAGGGCCAAAACTCGAACAAGCAAGATCAAGGAAAAAAGTTGTGCGACCGAGAAAGGGAAGCAAAGCGATCAAGACAACGAACAAGGAGAGCATTTGCAACCTATGCGCTCATCAGCTCGGATAGCGCCCATAATTTCCGGTACCGCTTCTGTAGAAAGACGCACAGCTCATGTAATGCCAGAATTATGCATTATAGGTAAAAGAAAAGATGCATACATAATGGACAGGGTAGGTACTGTTTCTTTTTTACTATAAATGATCACCCAAGACAATTTTTGATGACTTTAGAATTAATAGTTGTTATTCTTAACACAGAGAACAAGAAAAAGAAAGCTAGACAAGCTAGTCAAAGCAGAGACGTTTGATGGTGGCTTATTACGGCAAGCTGCTAAGGGAAAAAATGATGATTCAATTTTGACACACATCAGGGGGAAAGACTGTGTAGCCATTGAGGTATTACCTTTATCTTAACTCTATGTATATACACTGTCTGCTTTCAATGAAATTGTCCTTTTACGCACCACTTTATACTCTCCTCAATAAGAACAATCTTGTAGGTATTGTTGGTGTGGAAGCAAGCATAATTATTGTTCTTTCTTTATATTGTTAGGTGCAGTATCACAAGAATTGTCATTTAAACTACTGTAGAACAATGACTCGCAAAGTGCCTGAAAGGAGTGATAGCAATGAACTTTACAAGCCAAGTTACAAAATTTTTTGCTCAAATGTAATTGTTGAGGAAATAACGAAGCAAAAAAAATTAAAAGGATGGGAGAATTACATAAGAAATTTGTTAAGCAAGTGCAGATAACTGAAAACGTTGATGCCAGCAATTATAGAGTATTTCGCCTCAAATCAAGACTTACCAGAGACTATCCCCAACTTGTGTTCCATCGTCCGCAAGCAAGAAACCAAAATGAATTTGTTTTCATTGAACAAATGTCTGTTGGTCAAGTTTTTGAAAGCAATTCCAGTAAACTAGAACAGTCAAACAGGTACAGTGGATCTGATGAAAGTATACTGGAACCAGTGACGAGATGGAGATTGGGTGTCAAGGACCAGCTTTACAAGAGTTATATGACGTTGCAGCAGCTTTACGGACAAGTATAAATGAATTCAAAGACATGCAAATGCCCTGGCCACCTATATCTACTGACTTTTCACAGGAACAAGTACTACAAATGATTCCTGTGAAGTTATTTAATTTTATTAGTTGGTGTTTTGGCTTTTCTGATGAACCTGAAATGAATTCGCATGTTACACTTAACGAAGGACATTTGAAAAAGGTCCTATCCATATGCCAGGACATGCTATTTATCAATTCAAATGGGAGAATGCAAACACCGAAATATTTAGCACTGGGTATGACTATTAGGCAGTTGACTCGATCTTCACAGATAACTGATATTCTTAATGGGTTTGGTCATTGTGCTAGTCGATATGCTGTTCTTACGCATGAGACAGACTTAACGAAGCTTGCCGTGACATCCAATACTAATATTCCTAAGGACGTTATCAAAGGAAAGTTTACATGCCTAGTGTTTGACAATAATGACTTGTCAGAAGAATCAAGGAATCAAACCCATGTACTTGGTGGAATTGCGATCCAAAAGGGGGGATGAAACAAGCCATGATGAGCAGCAGTCCCAGCTTAGACTTTCTAAGAAAGGTGGCAGATCATTGAAAGCTCCTACAACTGCCATATTGCCATTTCATCTTGGTAAAAAGAAGACACCCAATTTCTCAGATATTCATATGGAGAGTGAGGAAGAAAGTAGATATTGGGAAGTGCATCAGGAACTTGCAAGAAGATTAGACTTTGCTTACACACTTATGAAGATGCATCAATGTGATGTGGATTTGCTACCTGGATGGACCGGCTTTAACATGCTTCTACAGGGATCTAACATACCACCTCTATCTAAAATACGATACTTGCCCATAATTGATGGTTCCCCTAGTGAATACTCTACTTTGTACACTGCAGTGGCGTGCTGGCAGGGGGGGCCGGGGGGCCACGGCCCCCCCAGGTGGCAATTCTTGGGGGGCGCAAAAATGAAAAGGGGGCGCCGAATTTTGAAAGTGGGTGTGAAAGTTGTAAATGTATTCAGATTACCAGATCAGTAGAGAATAGAATTGGGATTAGATTAATCGCTTGAAGTACTACTACTAAATTCAAACCAAATTTCAAATTTCGACACGTTATAATGCCGTTTTCTGACCATCAGATTTCTGTCAAGTCTTCCCCCAAAGTCAAGGAAATGGCATTTCAGAGACTCTAAATTCAAAAATTTTCCTGGGGGGCATGCCCCCGGACCCCCCTAGACAAACCTCGAACCTACGGCGCTCGAACCTAGGGGCGCATATTGGTTGCCAACCATTGCCCCCCCCCCCGGAAAAATAGTACCCAGCACGCCACTGGTACACTGCTCTTCAACAGAGTATAAAGATAGCAGATGAACTTTTATTGGAACGAATTGTATTGATCTTTGATGAGGCTATATATGCCAAAATCCAACAAATCAGATGGAAGAACGAAATATTCATGTCACGATTCATTGTTAGACTTGGGGACTTTCATACTACAATGTCATTTTTGGGTGCTATTGGGGTGCTATTCAGAGATGCAGGATTACAGGTATGTTTCATTCAATAAATTAAAGTGTTGACATGCTTTCGAGTCGTGCATAAAAATAAAGATAGAAACTGTTGGTAAACAGTGTGTTAACCAACATTACAAAATCATTATTTTCATTCTAATAGGATGTGCTTGTCGAATCTGATATAATTGGACAAGGTTCAGTTGATGGAGTAATGAAGGGAAAGCGCTACAACCGTAGTATGCACTGTCACAAGGTTATGAGTGAAGTTCTTCAACGTCTTCGGTTTGAGGCATTTCTGGACTGCCTTGATGATGAAGATTCAGATCAAGTGGTAGCGGTTGCAACAGGTATGTTGAACAACTTTCAAACTGATTTTTTTCATGAAGAAATAAATGGCGAATCATTCTTGGACATAAAGGAAACATATCAAAAGTTCATTGAAGAAGAAAGTAAAGAAAACCCTACTTTTGCTTTCTGGAGCAGTTACCTGGAAATTATTCAGACCCTTTTGTGCTTCGTAAGGTAAGTTTCCGAGTATTGCCTTTCATGAATGTATAGTCGATGAAATAGTTGAATCAAGTTCTTTTTAACAAAGACTCACAAGTGGTTAACTTGGTTTTAGAGCAATACGTGAAGGAGACTGGGATTTGCATTTGTCAGCAATGCGTTCAATGTTGCCATGGTTTTTTGCCACTGATCGGGTAAATTATTCTCGCTATGGAACAGCTTACTGGCTGGAGATGACAACACTTGACGATACGCATCCAGGTACTGACAACTCATCTAAAGACTATTATCATACCATCTTGTGGAGGACCATATAGTATATACACATACACACACACACACACACACACACACACACACACACACACACACACACACACACATATATATATATATATATATATATATATATATATATATATATATATATATATATATATAATGACCCAAGCAATATATATATATATAATGACCCAAGCATGACCTAATAACCCAAGCATGCATTGTTTCGCTTAAGCATCGTTTCGCCTACACGCATTCCGCACATTCTTTCGATAGCATAAAAGCAACCTACAATTTCGAAATTACTCACCACCTGATGATTCCTATACGGATGAAACAGACTGTTGTGGTTTTTTGAGGTAAAAACTTAAATTAAAGACTCTTTATTGTAAATATTCTGACTGAAAAACTGAGCATACATTTTTGAATTACTATAGGGGTAATTAATATCACATTAAATCGAGGAGCTATGCAGTGTTGGATTCTTACTCAGTCGGAGCGATCTGCCATTTCAAGGGAGTGCATGAAGATGGCTGGTGCTGATCCATGTAACAGGTAACTTTTGAAAAAAACATTTTCCACTGTAAACGAGTTGCAGTTTGAACTTTTTAAGCGATGTTGGTTCAGCAGGATTAGTAGTCTACTGTCTAATGCGTGTTATTTAAACTATATGTAGCAAAAGGAAAGACTTAGATGAAACCCAAAAGGCTCATCATGAAAAAGAGGTTGAAAATGTGAAGACAACACTTCAGAATATGGTGAATCCATTTGAACCTGGTCGAACAGAATTGGTGCATTTGACAAGTGGTCTTGTAGCCACAGAAAATGTAAGTACTGATCCTTTGAAAGCCAACCACATTGGAGAAGAGCGCTTGGAAAGTTTTATTACGGATAGATTATTTGTACCCGAGCCAGATATCTTTGCTACAATTCCGAAGGTTAAACTGAAAACGTTTTCATCAATGACAAAGAAAGTGAAAGTCTCCTCAAAGAGTGGCGCAGATGCCACACTTAAGAGCAATCGGAACCTTTTTGCTCGCATGCTCTTGCTTGCCCAAAGTAGAGAGATTGATATGAAAGAAGTCCTGTCCTTTTGTTTGGGTCCTTTCCCTTTATCACTTTTGACGGAAATGGGGCTGTACATGTAAGTTCAGTGGTGTCAAGTAACGAAGTAAATGTACTTCGTTACTGTATTTGAGTGCCATTTTTGAGAAGTCAGCATGTAACAAAGTAAATTTTTTCTGGAGTACTTTTACTTTGAACGAAGTCGTTTTAAGAAGTAACGTTTTACTTCGTTATTTTCATTTTGTGGCGAAGTATTTCGTTACTTTCTCACATGCATTTGTTTAATTTTACGTGATTTATTCCTGATTTATTTTAATTTTGAGATAGGCAGTAGGACCTCTACATATAAGCATTATTTATTTAATGGATTTCTTATATCTTCAAGGGGTCTGGAAAGTAGACCATGCCGTGAAATATTGTATATTATGGTGCACGCATATAATGCGTGTGCTGTTTTGTGTCTTTTGTATGTCAATCTATTGGAGAAGCCCCCCCCCCCCTACACGCTACAGACAGTAGTACTTTTTATTTTTACTTTGTACTTCAAGTACTTTTTAAGGATACGTTGTACTTTTTACTTAAGTACGCTTTTCCTCCAGTACTTTTTACTCTTACTCAAGTTGTTTTATTGTTAATTACTTCTACTTATACTCGAGTACAAATTCAAAGTAACTTAGGCACCACTGTGTAAGTTTTAGGTATTTATTGGTCACGGCAAGTTCTAGCATTATTTGCCCGCTTTCATGGCCGCGGTCACCACACTTGAAACATACGCCACCTATGCTTCAATTAACGAGTACAATGCCTTAATCTGAATTGGAAGAAATGATACTGTTATATAGATGTTGATGTTATTATGACTTACCAAACTGAAAGAATCTTTCGTTTCAATTCAACCTCTACATTATGTTTGATGTTTGTCGACTTCCGTCTTTATAACTCGAAATATCTGCATGTAAAATATATACATGTTAGTACTGGACGTGAGCAAGTAAAGTAAGATACTAAAATACTTTTTTGAAATATAGGCGCGGGCTTTTTGTTTTTGCGTGTCCCTTATTTAATGCCAATATTACAAACAGAAAGTTTGGCGACAAATCATCGGCACATAAAGCTGATGCATTGAATATAACTACATCTATACTGAGCAATGAAGTTATAAAAACTTTGAAATCGGCTAAGAATATATTGATTATAAATTCAAAATACATAACTAGAAGACAAATAAATGTATTATACCTTAAAATTGTTTACCTCGTTGATTGAACTTCTACTTTCATTTTGCTGTATTTGTCTTCTGCGTTACGCCACGTACAGCTTTAGCACAAATATATGTTCCTCTATGAATATAATGTAAGTTAATTAAACGCTTCATAAATCTTCTATTGAATTGCTTTCACACCAGTCAAATATTTAAAATAGTTTCCAACCGACCTTAATTACAACATAGGCATAGCTTGCAGCCGGGTCACAGTCAGGGTAATACTATATAAACAGTTGTGTAGAACAAGGCGGACAGTGTAGGGGCGGATCCAGGGGGTATCGAGTGTAGCTCAAGATACGGTCAGATGTTTCCGATTAAGGACAGTAAAAGAGCTTTGGGGATAAATTCACTATTAATATATTTTCACGCAATTCATTTCTGTTTACAAAAAATAGTAAAAATTTAAGTTTACTAAGACGAACGAGGGCAAATTCTTTCAAATTTAAAAATTTACAGCTCTAAATGTAACATTAGCCGTGTTTTTAAAGCATTGAATTATTTTCGACTAAGATGAGCCGAGAGCTTTCCGAAGGCATAAGCCGAGGTTACGTATCCCGATCGGAAAAATGTTTCTAAATGCGTCTGCGGTGTTCTGATATATACGGTCCGCGGTTCAAATGTTACTAAAAATAGTGACTTAATGAGGTATTTGGATACCTTGGAGGGTATCCAGCCAATCACAAGACGTGTATCTATGACTTCGGATATACCCTCTGATCTGTGGCTGTATTTTGATTGCGCAAAAAATGAAATAATCGTGAACCGCTCGGAAACTTTGTCTCATATTGCTAACAGCCGCATTCTTCTAAGACAATCTATGGAAATTTTTTATTTGTAATGTAAAAGCACTGTAAGCAAGAAAACAAGGACAAATTCGATATAAACTGCAATCTCGTACCCAGAGCAATGTCTGTGCGCGGGCTAGGAAGGCATTGGCTCTGGGGAAATAATTTTTTTCCTGTGCTGTGATTAGTTTAATGTTTATCAATAGTACATGCCTACAAGAATTTTCGCCCCCCCCCCCTACAATTTCGCCCCCCGGGGGGCGAAATTCCTAGGAATATCGCCCCCCTTTAGGAAATTCGCCCCCCTTTAGAAACTTCACCTTTTCTTTAGGATTTTTGTCCTCCGTTCAAAATTTCGCCCTTCCTAACAGTTGCATGGGATAATTATTACATGGCTTTAGTCATTTGAAATCAGTATCAATTCAAAATTGTTAAGACAGAGCTTGAAATAACAACCGATCAATGATCGGCATGGAATTGCTCATGATCGGCGGAAAAGCAGAGTTTCGGTTGCAACCTGAAAAAATCAGGGAAAGTCACGATCGAGAACTTTGGAAACGTTATTTCAAGCCCTGTAAGAATACAAATTTACAATTACATGTATCGAAAGGGCTTACACAGTTCACAGTTAATAGACTAAGACTTATGACGCTTCACAGCACACCATGCATATTTTGCATTTTTAGTGTTAATCCTTAAACTCATTGTTAAAAAGTAACCACCGTGGTGGTTATTGTAATTATTGGTATTGTTTTGCATCCACATTTTGTCGTTATCGGAAAATGTATGACTTACAAGTTGTCACTATTTTTACTTGCATTATTTCAATATAGTTTGTAAATTTCAGAAGCGAAGGGTAGAACTTGCCAATAAGCAATACTCCAATAATATACGTTTCAAAAAAGACAAAAAAGCTTTTCGTTTTGCAGAGTTACATTCTCGAATGTTTAAGGCACTAATAAAATCAAAATATCATGAAATTATTTGAATAAACCA
>CACRXK020007313.1:0-23136 GCA_902702795.2 Paramuricea clavata
AGCCCCCCCCCCCCCACTTATCGATCTTTCGACGCCTATGCAAAAAACTATTTTTGGTCCTTGAATTTGCTGGAAATAACCTTGAAAGCCCTGAAAAAGTTCTTGAATTTCTAGCCTGCGTAGCAGGTAGTAGGCCTTTCAGTATAGACAGGCGAAAGCGGGAAGCTTGAAATACCTTGAACTGTTTGTGCTAGTGTAGGAGGTGCCAATAATTATGAACACGCTTTCGTTGGTAGGAATGCAACTACCTGAAAAATATAAGGAGAATTTCGACGTTTCGAGCGAAGGCCCTTCGTCTGGAATTACTAGCTGGGGTCGAGAAAATTACATGAGCTTTGTTATAAGGATATAACAGCGATCACGTGTCAAAAATAAAGCTGTCAGATGGATTTTGTCAAAACAAAGTATAAACAAAATGTAAATCACATTACAGAATATATTAATACAAATATACAACAAATATATTTTGCTGTATTGTCCTTATATTTTTCAGTTAGTTGCATCCCTATATCAAGGCAAAAGCTTGAAATATAATACCGCCTGCGCAAAATCCTCATATTCTGAATTTCGCCCCCCACCCAAATGTCTTTACTAAACGGTTGATACTTGGCACCCAGTACAAAAATTTGCTTCGTAATTGGTTTTGGTCAGTTTCGATGACTTGGTGGGGGTAAAATCGCCAGCAAATTACGATAGTTGAACTAACTGCCGAAAGACAATGCTCGCTGCCATCACCTCCATAATATCAATATCTATATAAATTCTTCAAATTCATGCATGCAGCAACCCCTCGCCTATACTTCTAAACATTGATTAACATAAAGTATTAGACATTTGGCCGAACAAGGAACGGAGGCTCGCGTTGCGCGTAAAATGTTGCCATAGTAACACAATCATATTTAATTTTTCAACTATATTTATTTTGTACAAAATGGCAAAAATAATTGAAAGATTAGACATTAGTATTTTTAACTATATGTAAGAATGAATTTCAGAAATATATACTCCCATATTTTATGAGCTTTGATCACAGGCAACCGTCAAATATATGTATTGACCTAAAAAAGTTAAATGCTTAACCATGCGCATGAAGTTGGTCTGACTTTGATATCAAGCGATTGTTTGGGTAGCTCATTATGTATCGGCTTATTGTTTATTGGTTGCTTTATATAATATAATGATAGAGATCTATGGTAGAAATATAACTGTTGTGCTTGTCTTTCCCACAGGCCAAGTCATCAATATTTGCCCAACAAGGGAGATTACAGCATCCAGTGGACAGATTACGTCGCCTAACTATCCCAGCAACTACACCTCAAACACTAGTTGTACTCTGACGATCAAACAACCCCTGGACACAAACTTTACTTTCACGTTTACCGACCTTGATATCGAGAGTGATGAAGACGGTAGGTAACGTAATTTGTCTTAAACTTTAGGGCCTGTTTATATCTGCGCGGCTGATTAGGAAACTTCCCCGACTGAGGACAAATTGATCAGTTTTGATAAAATTTGGATGAAAATTGGATGAGAAATAAGCAAATATTTGTCTTGCTTTGCCAGGCCTAATAAACTACATGCATTATAAAACCATTGTATAATTCATGCACGGTACATAACCTGGCGGTGGTATGCAGTCTCAGAGCGCCCTCTAGTTTACACATTATTAATCATTTAATATGTACAGTATCTACTTACATTACAGAACTTACCTGTTATGATTACCTCATTATATCTGGAGGTTCATCACAGACATTTTGTGGGACCATCACTCCGGCGCCATTTCTACCTGGCCTGAATGTCGTCACACTGGAAATGGTAACAGATGGTAATGTTGAGCAAAGCGGTTTTGATCTCAGCTTTACCACCGTTCAGAGTAAGCAATATTTTCGGTGTGTTCAGAGGCGACAAAGGGAAGTAAGGCCTGTTTTATACGTCGAATTTCGGTCGCGTCGAATGCAATTCAAACAATAGATAATGAAGCTTAATGAGGTTTATCATCTTATTACCTTTTGTCTTAATTGCATTCGACGCGACCAAAATTCGACGTATAAAACGGTCCTAAGGCGGCAGAAGAATGGTCGTAATTCGGGAGGGAGAGGCAATCCCAGCTCCTGTAAGTTATAATCCCTTAATATATTGAGGTTGCTAGTAAGGAAACATTCAGCAATAGCATGGCCGAAATTCCAGAGAAAAATTGGTCATGTCGCTGACCATTAATTACATGACACTGAGGGCTCAGTCAAAAATTCCCGGCATTTTGTTTTGCTTTATTTTGACTTATTTATGGCGACCACTGTTGTAAGATTACCACAGAAGTAACGAGTAAAAAATACAATTACTTCTCCGTAAAGGTAATTATTATAAATTCAAAACCTACCTCCTTCAAAAGTTGTTACGTTACAGATTACTTTTCACTTACAGTAGGTGATAATAAGATTGGACTACAACAGTATCAAAATGCACCTAAGCGACATAAAAAACAAGACGTATAATTGAACTGCGTTGAATTAGTTATTTAATTTAATTAAGTAGGGACACAGCTGAAGTGTCGCGGGTTACTTTCTTCAATTCAAAATGTTACTCGTTACCTTAAAAAAGGAATTAATTACTGAAAAATAAATCGAGAAGTAATTGGTAATTATTACAACATACATTGGTGGTTTAATAAGGCTCAAATTGTAAGTTTAAGTAGACTTTTAATTGTGCTTGAGTCAAGCAATATTTCTCTTGGGCCTGTAACCTTTTCTTGGTCTCGAAATCAAAACTTTGCCGATTGTTTCTTGAAATTATCTAGCAGTTTTCCTCATTAATTTTCAGTACAAGTCTATTTATCAGCTTTATTGGACAAATATAGTAGAAACAAGTTTAAGTCCAAAGGGGATAGCGCAAACGGGACAACGAGACCCATGCTAGGCGCACCCCCTCCAAAAAAGGAAGAAAAAAAAACCCAACCTAATTTACTATAAACAAATATATATTACATAACATGCATATTAAGAACGGTGGCAGGGGCAGTCTCTTGTGAGCGACCAAGTCAGCATGTATACAGTATTCTGCGCATGTTCACTGGGGCTATAGCTGTACGAAGACGAATAATTATAGTGATTTCTTCAACAGTTGTGAAATAATGCTTGAAAAGCTATAAAACTACGAATATCGAACATAATTAATGAAAAGAAACCTTAGTTTATAGATACTAGAGTTTTATTGGGGTTACACCAATAAACGGTCAATTTTAGAATACTTGATAAAGTTACTATCCTGTGGATAGCGCTCTGCCCACCTGTCGTACAATTTATTGGTATGGAAAAATACATCTATATATCTAATATCTATCACAAAATAATTTGATATATCATCATGTGTATACAGAATATTCCTATCTGCATTTTTTCTAGCAACTGGTTTACCACCAGCAGTGAGCGTGTGTCCGACCAGATCAATCATCCCCAGTGCTATTGGTCGTGTGCACTCGCCTGGATTCGCTGGTAACTATGGCGCCAATCTGAACTGTAAGCTTACCCTGAATGTGCCTTCAAATAAGGAAGTTGAAATTTCCTTCAACCATGCTGATATTGAATGTAAGTGTAAAACAATAACAATATATATTGTTATATAGCTAGGGTGAACACCAAACGTGATTGGTTGATTTGTGGTCACGTGTCTTCAGATAAATGCAATCAGGGCGCTAATGCAATGTATCCCGCCGACCAACAAGTAAAATATTGTTACCCGCCCCGACCGGATACGTACATAAATAAACAAAATGGCGGCACAACTAGCATAATTAGAAACCACGATTTTCCAAGTTTGTGTTCAAATTAAGAATGTAAAAGAGAAGAAAAATACACAACAGGGAACAGGATATGGTGCTGAAACCGTTTAAGTATAGGTTCTTTTAATTTTAAACTCGTGTACACTATAGAGCTTTTGTCACGAAATACAATTGTTGTATGAAATAATGTTGTTGAATGTTGACTTTTGTTTGTCGCTATATAACAAAACACTTAATTTCTGTCCCCTCGCGAAATAGTTAGTTTTGTTTTCCCTCGAATCTCAATGTTTCCCTCGACTTCGTCTCGGGAAACACTGCGACTCTCGGGAAAACAAAATAAACTATTTCCCTCGGGAGCAGACATTAACATTGACAAAATCACTTTAATTTAAATCACTTTGGTAAAATTTTCTGGTCAACCAAGAAATAACCCTTTTTAGGTATTATAGTTAAAACATGTGCGGCCAATCTTTATCTGATATAAAAACTTGTGCCGAAGTCGAGAGTTTGTATATCAGATCAAGATCGGATGCGAATGTTTTAACGTACTTAAAAAACGACCCATCTTTTGAGATCATTGGCGAAGTAATTTGAAAATAAACATTGTCTAATTTATTTGATAATAAACATCGCAAAGCTGAAGTTTATGTAAATCAGACAAATCTTTATATAATTTACAAACATTGATTAAACATTCATTTCTTTTTAATTTTCTTCATGGATTATTTTAAAATGAGTTTCTTAAGTGAATTTAATATTACTGCTTTCGATTCTTAACAGATGAAGTATAAAAACTCCACAAAAAGTATTAAGACCATTATAAACAAACTTAAAAATACAACTGTGCGCTAGCCTTAATAACGATAACATTCGCTGCAATTTCATGTATACCAGCTAGTGTCAGCTTGCATTAAAAGTAAAACACATTATCCACGAGCCAACGGCGCGGAACGCCGTTCCGGGCGTAAGCCCGGGGCGAGGGTACTAATTCCGCCCGGGTATTTACACCCGGCGAAACGAAAGCATTAGCGAAGTCTAAAGTTCATCAATGATCGCGGGCGTGGGTTACCGTGAGTGGTTCGGTGGGTGGTCATCTCACTGATCTCAAAATATGGCTGTTTGCCATGGAGTGAAGAGGCAACAAATATAAAAAATGCATGTCGTGATGTCGGAAAGCTTGGAAAATCGTTTCACATAACAAATTGTGAAATTGTTTACCATTTTTAAACGTGAACATTTATAAGAATTGATTTAGTATGAGAAATCCTAAAGTGTAGGGCAAGTTTGTTTCAATTGTTATGTATGTTCAAGTATTTCCTATGCATTGTTTGCGAACGTTTCTTAGTTAAATTAACCTTTGTAGAAGTTCATTATAAAAAAATGCAAATTATTTTCATTAGCGTCCTGTACGAAAGAAATTTATTTCCATTCAAAGTGCGAGTAATAAGTAGAAGCTTGAGTTGAAGAGTTTATATAAATATCGACAAGAAGCAGTTAGCGCTGATTTCAATTCACATTTAAAAACGTTTTACGTAGAGTTTCGTTTTGAAATTTACATTAAAATAAAGCCCACAGAAACCAAAATAATATACCTACTTTATATATTTTAGAAATTGATAGTTCTGTATGGGAAAGTACAAAACATGGACCCCCGGTCCATGGACCCCTTGTCTGGACCGGGTCCATGGACCCCTCTATGGACCCCTCCATGGGCCGCATTTTTCCAAATTTCAATATTACTGTTAAAGGCACAGTGCACCCAAATTCGCGCATGCGCATTGCGTTCAAAAACTTGAAAAACTTAATGTTGTAAATCAAGTTTTAAAAATCAAAATGGCGTCGTATATACAGTCTACAGTACTAATGGGTAAAGAAAGTTTTACGTGTTTAAAATCAGTTATATAATGATGTATATTTGTGCGAAATCAAGGCTAATAATTTGATCTCCGGATGTTCCGAATTATCACAGTTATTATGTATGCGAAGTGTAATTTGATACCCGTCTGTGCAGATGAAGCATCGAGCGGTATTGGCCGAATTTCACATTTTTACATGCGTTCAATGCTATGGAAAGCTCTAAAACTGACAGTGACGATAACTTGCGTTGTCCTACTGAGCCAGTGAGCCTGGCCCATCTTTTCAAGCGCCTGGAAGTGGTACGCACGGTGGGAAAAGACGTGGTTCTGGGAGGAAACGCCAGCGTGAGGGAGGCTACCTAGTACCTAACGAGAACGTACGTACGAAGTGCGATTTGGAAGACCATTTCCCTGCACAATGATGTCTATGACCTGTGGATGGATGTACAAGAAATTTATCAACTACAATGACAAGTCGAGTAAGCCATCATCAAGCAACATCAACTCGAAGGCAATTAAAAACATAAGTTTTAAATTCAGGTATTTATACTTTTTTCTCATACGTATGCCTTTTTAATACTCGCCTATGTGTTTTAAATTTATGAATGATATATACAGTGAACTGAATATATAATAGTTTATATACAAGATTTTAATACTACTGCATGTTCCTATTTTCTATTGTCACTGTAAATATTGGGCCTATAATTGGCCCTATTGGCTATACCCATCATAGAACTCATGGCGGTATTTGCTTTCCTAGTCCTTGCTACCATTTCATCTCGAATATTTTTCTTGTTTTATCTCTTGAATTATACTTTTATATGATTTATTACTTCATAAATTCCTATATGTATTGGGCCATTTAAATATATACCCCCCCCCCTATTGAGGGGTCGCTTAATAATCCCCTTAGGATATAAAAATTTAGGACCCCCTTGGGTGTGATTTTTTGAAGCTACCCATGGTTATATTTAAACCCCATTTAGGATATCATCTTTGCCCCCTTGGATATCAGTATGGAGTATGGAGCCGTCGTTCGAGTAAGAGAGCTAAAAGATGGAAACCAGTGATTGTTGAGGAGAAGAATTACTGAGCTACATTCCAATTCTGAGTGCTCATGTGTTGAAAGAGGCAAGCAAAGAGTTTCTGTAGAAAGTAAAACCATCCACATCTGATCAAGATCCAACAAAAATAGCCCTAACAATTGCCAGTCTACCTGCTCTGTCAACAGTGGATTTTGTAAAAGAACGTACCACAATATTTTAGATTACAGTAGATATACAACCTTTTCAGGCTTTTGATAATTACGTCATTTGGCCTGGGAGCCTTGCTCTCATGAATCGTGAGCCAATCACTTTGCATAATTTATTAATGAAAGCGAGGCTCCAAGACCAAAAAGTATGTGTGGCGTAATTATCGAAAGCGTGTATTGTCAGAACTACTGAGTACTTTGATAAAAAAAAAACAGTGCATAATACTTTCTCTGAAAAAATGTAAACAGTCATTTTAAATTGTTTATTTGTACATTCAACTAATAAATTTCTGGAATGATCTCTCTTGAAGATGACTACAATTTATTAGTGAAAACATACAAATAAACAATTTTGAGGATGTTTTTAAAATGCTTCCAGAGAAATTATTGTGCTGTATATAATTCTATGAGTTTGTGTCAAAGAAACTATGGGTGAAATTTCATATAAGGATCCCAAAATGACATCACATAGGGTTGTGTATGGGCTGGGTGAGAGTAAGGGTTATATTTTGGGATTCTTATATAAAACTTCATCTACAATTATGCCTCCACAATCAAAGATTTATGAATAAGGAGAGCAGATATATACAATTTCTATTTGTGAATGTACATAATTTATTTGTGCTATATTCAATAATTGATAAAATGGACAAATGTGAAATGCTGTCCATATCATAGAAACAAAATAACCATATTGTTCTACATAAAACCCTGACTGCCCACCCCCTTGACCCTCTAGGTCAAGGCATATCTCTATATCTGGTATGATGTCCATCAGGTGAAGGATGTTTTTCGAATTTTCCACACACGGCATGCATGGCTATGTATGTACTGACACACTGTCGATATGCTGCATGCCTCATCACTCTATTGTCATATGTTTGTGTAAACACATAGGTATCTGCCAAAACTTTATGGAGGTGGCCAATTTATCTGCGTCCAAGCAAATGTTTTGGAATGTGCAAGTGTTCCACTCTGAAACAATGTATTTCTTTATAGCACACCCTCTTTCTGTCTGTTGGCATCTCTGCAATATCCACATACACAGAATGGTGCATTTGACTCCTCAAATTATTACACTGAATCATGCTGTAGCTGCTCCACCAAATCTTTTAAAACTAATGCTCTGGACTTAAAACCCTCCTTTGCTACTTTTACAAGAATCTTGTTATCCAAACCATCAATTATCTCCTAAGTAACAAAGACAACTAACAGTTACGATATATTATATAAAGGCACTTGAGTTCACACATACAAAAATTCTGTACCAATATTTCTTGACCTTGGTATGGTACGACCCCTTTGAATCATTGTTTATTCATAAAGATTAAAGCATCATACATGATATAACGTATGCATTCATCACTGTATAAATATGCAGCTTGCTCTGAATATCAAGATCAAATCAAATACAAATATTCAAAATCAGAGAAACTCATTGATATTTCAACTCAAATACAGTACATACCTTTTATATATTTTTACATTACTCCTCGCACCACAAGTGCATGCGCTTCCTCTGCAATGACAGCCAGTCACTTTTCCATTCGTAGAGGTCTTTAACTTGACCATACATTGCGATTTACAGCCACAGTTTGATATCCTCGGTTGAGCGACCATACGTGTAAACAGTGTTTTAATAGTGTTACATAATTATTAATTGAACCGAATTTTACAGCAATTTGGATACTTTTCTTTTTTACATTAATATCCAAAAATACAGCCTTACATTGCTAGACTCATCTAAATCAGATGTTTCGTCTTCAAGCGATGAACTCATGGCGATATAGCTTCTTTCGTTTTGTAAATTTAAAGAGTCAAACTCTTCGTTTGCCGCCATAGTAATACAATATTAAGTTGCGTGTAACCTGAGCCGCTTGTCATATCAATCAATCAACAGCGGTATTGTCGGTCACGTGGGGTGCTGCACTGTGCCTTTAAGAAGCAACAATAGCAAGCTTGTACTAGCGAAACCAAAAACCAATTCTTTGAAAAGAACATTCAGATATGCTGCTGCTAAAGTCTGGAACCAAAGTGTCAGCTAACTTAATAGTAACTGTATTTATTAAATTTTTTGAGAGGGCTTCACTGGGAGGGGGGAGGAGGGGTAGTTAGTTAAATAAATAGTAACTGTATCTTTTATACTTTTTGGGAGGGGTTCACTGGGGGAAGGAGGGGGCGTTGTAGTTTGTGTTCATCACGGCCTAATGAAAAGCAACCTTTCGATTTGTAAATATTTTAATACTGGTTGATTAGTCACCGTGTTTAAAGATGTTTTTAATAATAATAATAATAATAATAATAATAATAATAATAATAATAACGATTTTAAAATCTTTCACACAAGCGACTTTTTTTCAATCGGACAATAACGATAAATATTTTCACCAATCAGCGCATACAAGCTAGTTGTCGTTATCGTTGTGTGATGTGGTGTGACCAAGTTTTAATGCTGTCCGTACACAGGCTTGAAAATTAAAAAAATTAAAAAATGCGTGCCTTTTTTGTTGTCGTTTCAGTAGAAAAGCGCTGACTGAATATATATGCGGTTTTGAGCGGCAGAGCAAGTGAACACAAATTGGTTTTGCAAAAGCGATATGTCGAATTTGTGAAAGTCAAAACACCATGCAGGCCTGAACTTTTCACTCCTATATACAGTACTGCTCAGAAATAACCTAACAGAAAACGCGATTGGAACGCGTCTCGAACCCGGCCGGAACGCGTTCCTAAATGCGTTCCATTTGCGTTCCATTCGCGTTCCATTCGCGTTCCAATTGCGTTCCATTTGAGTTCCACTGTTACCGGAACGCATCTGCGGAACGCGTTCCGGTTGCACTCGTATCGAAACCGGACATCGTCGGAAACCATCGCGATTTCCCGAGTAGTAGTCAGCCTCAATTGCACATTTTGTGTTCACACTATAAACTATGAAACCGCGTTTTTATAATATTTGTTTCCACTATCGAGTCGCGAATCAAAATAACATATGATGTACACATCACGTACATGTATGTGCGTGCACGGTCAATACTCAGGGACAAAACAAAACACAATCTAGCTAATTTCTTTTATTCGCCATCAGGTTTCTGACGACCTTGTAGAAAATGCTCGCGCTTTTCACAAAACTCTAAAGGGCATCAAAATAAATAAAAGCAGTTTTGAAGGAATTTTAATGACTTTAACAGTATTGTCTAAAATTATGGAAATTATTGTCAAAAGTTATTCACTCACGCGTGTGTTGAATACGCTACTGAATTTCATTTCCTAAAGAGGTAGGCAAAATCATCATCAGACTAAACCCGGTTTACACTATCAAAGTTTCTGTGACCATAGGAGGAGTTCAAAATGAATAAACTAATACCGGAAAAAACACAAGGTAAGAAGGTCGTCCAGTTTATTAGCTATCCTGTAGACCAGAAATACAGATAATTTCAATCTTAACTCATGCAACAATAGTACGCAAGCGATGTTTATTGCTGATATGCGTGTATTCGCGTGCCTACAGTAAGGAAACATCATCCGATAAGTTGGTACGATTGTTAGTAAATGTATATTGCAAGCATGCACTTATTATAGAATCGACCCGAGATGTTGGGTAGTCAAAAATATCACAGTCACTAGTATTTTGACTAATTGTAAATGTTTATACTTTATAATCATGTGTAATGACTTAGTTATGCGTAAAAAATACACAAGCGGCGACAATTTATTATTATTATTATTATTATTATTATTATTAATGGTTTAAGATACACACCTTCGCAATAGATTGAATTATGGTGCGCTTACAAAATTGGTACGCTATATATTTAAATATATAAAAAATGTAGTTGCATGCATCAAGTCTAAAAATCTTATTGAATTGCATTAAAATCATCGTAATTAAGTATCACGCTTAAGTTTCTTTACTATAACTACTATATAGAGCTACTGTACTGGGAAAAAAGCTACGGCGATATCTTTCTGTTCGGCATTTTATTGTTGTTAATGTGTTAGAGTTTCTAAGTTCATAATCATTTGAACTAACCCTAGACAATGGAACATATTTTGATATATAATGATATATAAACGTTTAGAAGCCTTGGATACAACTGATTCTATGCGTGCATTCCATTTAAGATCGTTTTGGATAACCAGACCTAGGACTTTATGAGACCGCACAACCTCAAGCGCATGACCGTCGATCAACAATGGTGACAGATCAGGTGATTCCCGCAGAAAGCAAACGCGTAGTTCTTTGCACTTTTTGGGGTTAAGTTTCATAAGGTTGCACGAAGCCCAAGAATTTATAGTATCAATACAGAACTGAAACTTTGAATTGCTGCCCTTTGTGATATTTTCAGATGTTGATATGTCATCCACAAATTTCCAAATATCCGTTGCGTGTGGTTTCACATCGGGATCATTTATCATCGCCAAAAACAGAATTGGACCGAGTTTAGTTCCCTGGGGGACACCCGCATTCATTGGCAACCAGCCTGACGTTTTCCCTCCAAGTTTGACCCGCTGACGGCGGTTAGTTAGGAAGTTGATAATCCAAGGCAACAGGGACGATCTAACACCTAGGTCCAACAGCTTTAATATTAGTAAATTATGTTCTATACGGTCAAACGCCTTTTCGAAGTCAAGGAAACAAAGTTTAAGATGTTTTTCAGGACACTCTAAGTTGCACAACCAAGTGTGGATCATGTCTAAAAGACAATAAGTTGTGGATGTTCCTTTCAAGCATCCAAACTGCTTGGGGTCGATCTTGTCTTTAATATCGGTTATCATCCACCCGACCACGAAATCTTTAAGAACCTTAGCCAGGCAGGGTGTCAGTGAGATGGGTCTGGTGTCACCTTCACAGGTAGGAGGTTGTGATTTTGGAACTGGTATGATGTCTGAGTCTTTCCATATTGCAGGCACGATTCCAGATGAAAGTGATTCGTTGAAAATAGTTGCAACAGGTTCGGCTAATTCATGGGCAAACTCTTTCAGGATACGACAGGGGACGTTATCTGGGCCGTGAGCTTTAAAAGGTTTAATTTCTAAGAGCTTTTTAGATACTTCATGTGGTTGAACTGTCGGAGCAGGTAAAATAAATTGTAGCAAGTATGCTACATGATACTCTTGCTTCAGCACGTTTGATAGCGATCTATTTGATTGCTCGTGAGCAGTTTGAGCCGGCTGAGTTTTAGTCGCAACTATTTTCATCCCATGTTGTTAAATTGCTGGAATGTAGCCTGTGCACAAAACAAACCTTTCTAGCTCGGGTTGAAAGACTCGATCGCGATTTGAAGCATTTTCGGCTATTCGATTTGTGTGTTTATGGTTACATATACAGTTGAAACAAACACGCTAAAAAAGCCATTAAGGCGATTTTTTAAAATTATTTGTGATTACATGCTGCCCGGACTGTGTCGAGTTTCAGTCTGGGTCAAACCGGGCTGGTGCTTCAGCCTGGAATGAAGCTTGATATTAATATTATTATTATTATTATTATTATTATTATTAATTGCTACTTGTATTCGCACGTCGTATTATATATTCTGTAGACGAAACAAAGACTGGAACAACCCAGAACTTTTAAACTTTTAACTAAATTTAAAAGATTTTTACCTGTATATATATTTTAGCTTTTAACTCAATTCAAGTGGACATCGATAAGCTACCTTTTATTAAGTGAGGTTTATCAATGTATATATAGTATATCGTAAATATCTAATAAAAAGTTTCCATTATTATTATTATTATTATTATTATAAACAAACGCAAAAAAGCTAAATACAAAGATCCAATTAAAGATCAAAGGGGTCACTTTAATTCTGTCAAATTTGTAAACCTATCAATGAGCTCTCTCGCTGTGTTTGACAAAGAATGCTTCACCTTTTTAGAAATGTTAGACACTATAGGAATGGATAAAAAGCAGCAATATTACTGCATAAAAAAAATGACGTCTTATGCCATTAGAGCGACGTACTATATTTTTTGCTGTCGAAACAAAGAGTGGACAAACCCTGAATTGTTAAACATTTAAATTAGTAACTACATACAACAATATATATAATCATGTATCCATTTTATTCTTGTTTTTTACTGTAAATAGTACATATGTAGTACTCTGTGATTCATGTAGCCAATTGTAAATTACCTAAGTCAGTAGTGAGATTTACAATTGTATATATACGTTAGAAATTCAATTAAGTTTTCACTATTATTATTATTATTATTATTATTATTATTATTATTATTATTATTATTATTATTATTATTAATCAATTGATAAATTACATATCAAGTGTTACAAATCAATTATTTTAAAATATATTACAAGTTTTTAACATTAAAATTTTTTAGGTTATATTAGAGTTGCAAAGCTAAATTATATCTAAAAATACATCTAATGATGAAACTATTTTTAAAACGCTCGGTAGAAATGTTTGGTCACTGTGCCTCTTGTGTTCTAAGTTTAACTGTATATTCTTTAATTTTTGGACAGATTTCTCTTAACGGATGATTGTTTTGTTTACACAGCTTTTCAAACAGCTTTCTATCTGTCTGTTCTAACAGTATATTAATATCTATTTGTTCTGATGATCTTCTTTCATAACAACAATTTAAGAAGTTTTGAATAGTTTTTAACTCCGGTGGTGATGCAGCAATTACTGATAAGCCATAGGTAAGTTGTGACAGGACCAGTGACCTAAAAAGAAGATCTAATTCGTCTTGACTATATCCTTCATTCCTCAGTTTTCGAATTACAAACAAGTATTTATTTGCTTTCACCAACTTTTTCTTAACACATTTCTCAAATCTGCTTGTCATTTCAAAGGTTAGCCCCAGTATTTCAAGACTAGAATGCCGTTCAAACCCATAAAGTGGTGATACACAATCCTCTGATCGTCCTTTCTTTAATATAATCATTTCTTTACATTTACCCTCATTTAAAGGTAAAGAGTTTGATTCGAACCAGTCCTTAAATTCATCTATGGCTTTAGAACTACAATCTTGGGTATTCTTCAAATTCGGTACCAAAAGTAAGGAATCATCCGCGAATTTAACAAGGGGGGTGTTGGAACAGTTCTCCAAATCCTTAATAAATAAATTAAAGAAATGTGGTCCGGTCACAGTTCCTTGCATAACTCCCTTCTTAATATCTTTCCACTTGCATGTCGTTCCTTGGAAAACTATTCTCTGTCTTCGATCTTTTAAGAAATTTAAGTAGGCTACCAATTTACTAAATAAGGGTTCATAGAACTCGATTTCAATTTTTCACTCAGTTTTGCGTGTTTTACATTGTCAAATGCTATGGAATAGTCCATTGCAATTAATCTCACTGCATCACAATTTGGTTCTTCTAGTTCTTTCAGGTACATATACTATAATTTAATTAAGGCGTCTGTGCTACACCCAGGGATTCGATAAGCAAACTGGGAAGATGATAACTTAGCCTCGAAAGATATTTCACTATGATAATGATAAACCGTTCTTTCGAAGCATCGTCCAATCACAGGTGTGACGTTTATACCTCTAAATTCACAATATTCCTTTGGATTCTCGACTTTTGGTAAAGGATCTATATGAGCAATTTTCCAAGAGGTAGGCTATGTGGATGTAGAGAGAGATTCATTCCAAATCTTGGTCATAACAGGTGCAAATACGTCAGCGTTTTCTTTCCATACCTAAAATGGAATTTCATAAGGGCCTGTTGCCGTTTTCCTTATTTTCAACAAAGCGTTCTTGACCTGGGTTCTGCTAAACTGAGCAGCTTTTATTGTGATTGAATCTATCTCCATCAACGTTGGCTGTTCATAGTCTCTATCCAAACATAAATCTCTAAAGTAATCGTTCAAGTTTTCTTTAAACTCGTTGTCAAGTATAATATGTGCTCGATTTCTTCTATGCGACAAAAAGTCAACATTTTTCCACTATTGACTTGTGCCAGTACACTCGGACTTTGCCATTTTTGTTCGATTATGTGAAATTATTCCAGATATTCGTTCTGTTAATTCTGCCGCAATAGATAGCTATCTCCTTGACTTAGCCTTTGATCTTTTCTTATTAAATACTTTAAAAGTGGAGACATCCATGGAGGGTCACAAATGGAAAGAGTAACTGTTTTCTTTGGAAAACATTGATCTATGATATAATGGATAGTATTCTCCAATACTTTAGTTGCTTCTTCAACTGTTTCCCATGACGTAACTTCAGACCAACTTTTCTCGGCAAGCTTCTTTTGAAATTTGACTTTATTCTGTGCTCTGTAGTCCCTAAAGCTGATTTTAGTGCGGAGGGGCTTCAATTTTATTCCTGCCGGAATTATGACCCCCAAGTGGTCTGTTTTCATTTGTATATCATATCCAATGGGTATGCTTTGTTGAAAAGTTCCGGTCTATTTGTAAAACAGTTATCGAGAATTGCTTGCCCTCTGGTGGGAAAGTCTACCAAAGGCAATATGCCAGACATTGTGGAAAGTTGAATAACGTTTAGATGATTAATGTCTCCACCAAAGAGAACTATGTAAGAGACTTAGGGTCTAAAGGCTTCCGCGGGATATTAAATTTGTTCCTTTTTAATAATAAATGATAAAATATACGCAAACATATAGACTTATACAAACAATAATTTTACTGAGTCCGCCATCTTGAATATTCTCTCCTCGTGGTCGCCACTATATTGTTCTTACATAACGTTCTACTTCTAACTCTCTCACAAACTAAGCCATTTGGGTTAATATCTAAAAACTCGTCAACAACTTCCACAATTCGATTCAAAAAATCTGTTTCATCATAACTAATCTTGGAGGGTGACAGGCTCCAATAACTAACATTTTATGTCCCGTTGGGAGAGTAAGTATAGTACTAATCATATCAAATTCTGTTTCCCGAATGACACAAATTACTTCCAAGTTCTGTCGAAGATATACTGCAATTCCTCCATTTTTTCGTGTATCTGCATTACTACGCTATAGGTTATATGATGCCATTGCGAGTCTGGAATTTTATTGTTTAAATGGGTTTCCGACACGACACATATGCCATAGTTGCCAACTGTCAAAACATACAGTAGCTCATGTTTCATTCGGTGCAGGGATTTTCCGTTGCGAGAACGCGGTTTTTAGCCAAAATTGGGAACGCGTTTCCAAGTTTCCTCAGGAACGCGTTCCAACCGCGTTTTGAACGCGTTCGAAACGCGAACGCAGTGTTAGGTTATTTCTGAGCAGTACTGTATGCATTTCTGGTAGCACATTTGTTGAAGCATGTGGTCAGTATTTTTCACTGAAATATATGTTTTTTGTGTGTTTCTTACCAGATTTTTCAGTTATCGTATTGATCCGTGTTCATGTTTGACAATTCAAGTTTTGCAAGCCTACATGCCCTAGAAGTTTTTATTTCAGACTCTCCACGTCACTTGCAAGAAATTTTCATGTGTTTTGTATCGGTAAAAAACGTGACGTATTTATAACAATTTGATATAGGTACCGCTGGTGACTCATTAGACAGACAAGATGGCATGCAGTTCTCAACGAGAGATGCTGATCATGACATTGGATACGAAGGTGTGGAAAATTGTGCTCAAACGTTCCTCGGAGCTTGGTGGTATAATGACTGTCACTTGAATGGTTTCTATTGACTTCCAATTTGAATGGTTTCTATTTTCATGGCCACCACATTTCTTTTGCTGATGGCATCAATTGGTATCACTGGAAAGGTTATTCTTACTCCATGAAAAAGACAACGATGAAATTGAAAGAAATTTAAAGAATCAAAATTTGAAGAAAAAATGGTTGCCGAACACGTAATAAACGAATGATTTAAAATAACTTCGTACACTTAACACTTGTAGACAAATAGAAATTAAGTAAAAACTGGTGTAAATAATGCAAAATAAATTTCATTTGTGTAAACAATATTTATCTTGTCGCTGTTTTTCCCATTTCTTCATACAATAGCAATAAACATATTTTACCAGGTGTATGGGAAAGATTTTTTGGGGTTTCAAATTGAGGCATTGGCAAGACACTTTGGAACTACATTAATATTATTACTGTTATCGATGCATCAGTGCCAAGTTGACATAGGGGACGAGTCATTATTTATGGAAGGGGAGGAGAGGAATTTTTGTTTCCTAAAGTTTTAAAATTGAAAACCCCTCCCCCCTTAAAAGAACAAAAATTTAATGATGACCACCCCTGCATATTAGAATATTTTTCTTTGACCCCCACCCCTTTTCATTTTTACTCGTCAAATGGGGATACCCAGGAGTTATAGTGTTAATTATTAAATAAGAATATGGAACTAACATGACAAAATATTAACGTCGACCAAAAATATATATTAGCAGAAAATTATAATTGAAGGAGGAGTATTTTTATGTATAACACTAAAATCAGGTTTCCATTTGGTCTGGGCGATTGTAACCATGTTTAACGGCAGAGTATTAGTGTTTGAAGGCAGGTGCCGTTTGTGGTCGAAGGCTGCAACTAGACTTGAAGGCACGAAGTATTGCCATAGCAACTGCGCAGCAACAATGAGAGTAACAATCAGTAATATTAGCAGCAAAAGGAGCAGTGGCGGCGCCAGGCTTCCAAATTTGGGGGGGCTTTGAGGGGCAAACTCAAATTTTAGGGGGCAAGATCGAATTTTTAAAAAGGTCCCCCCCCCAGGAAATTCGTCCCCCCCCCCTTAAAACGTGGCGATATTCCTAGGAATATCGCCCCCGTGGGCGAATATCCTGGGAATATCGCCTCCCAGGGGGTGGGGCGAATACCCTAGGAATATCGCCCCTCTTTAGGACATTCGCCCCCCATATATGCGATGTGGTTTATTCAAATAATTTCGTGATACTTTCATCTTATTATTGCTTTACACGTTTGAGAATTTAACTCTGCAAAACTAAAGCTTTTTTGTCTTTTTTTGAAACGTATTATTGGAGTATTGGCAAGTTTTACCATTCAGAGATTTACAAACTAATATTGAAACTGTAAAAAACAGTTTCATGTATATACGCGCATTCACAAATGAGTAATGACAACTTATAAGCCATACATTTTCCGATAACGACAGAACACTTGTGTAGCCTTTAGTCTCTCTTAGTGACTAATAATTTTTTTGAGGGAATGGGGGGGCAAAAAATAATTGGGAGCGCATTTGCCCCCCCCCCCTTGCCCCCCCCTGGCGCCGCCACTGAAAAGGAGATAGCCATGCATGACAATTCTGCCGGCCAAGGCATATCTCCGGCACCAGCCACACTGACAAGTCAGTGGAAACGAAATACAATGTATGGTGGTTTATACATCCTCTTTTATGTGAGATTAAAAACTATAAAAAATAAAATGAAATACTACCAGATAAAATTCTCTAGAATAAACATGGGTGGGTGGGAAAAAGGTGTTGAAGCGCTAAACTTGCTGCAGCTAGGCAAAGTATACAATGGCAAAATGAATACGCAGTCCGAAGCACTGATCACAAGGCCCGAAACAACCCCCTTTGATCGATATGACGTCACAGACTCCTCTCAGCGGATGTGGCCTTCTTAACCTTGCTTAAACGTATTTGTATATCTCTGCAATCAGTAAAGACTGATTTGCATACAGCAGACAGAAGACAAGATAAATCCAAACTATTTCACATCAGTGAGTCAGTGACCATGATTTAGTAGTAACATTTAAACCCAAATGGTACCAGGCTTATTGCAAATTCCTTCAAACTTAATTGCACCCCCCTCCCCTCTCATTTTCTTGAAAAAATCTAATAGCCCCCCTTCTAGTCATTTTTTATACATATGGCCACCCCGCTTATTTCTTATCTCCCCCCATTCCATAAATAATGACCGGTCCCTAGTCGCAAACAATATATATCTACTGAAAATATTGAAGCATCCAGGGCGGTAGGCTGCCCGAAAAGAGTTGGATATTATTATCGTTTAGTTCTACACTGCAAAAAATGAAATTCTTGAAACAAGAAAAACCCCGAAAATATTTCTTGAAACAAGCTATATTTTCTTGTTCCCTGGTAGGAAAATTTTTCTTGTCCACATTTTCACAACAAGAAAGTTTTTTTTAATATGAGTAAAAAATCTTTCGGAAACCAAAATAAACAATCTTGCTTAGATTATTTTACTTTTTGTCCCATGCACAAGAAAATATTTCTTATTAAGAAACGCTTTCTTATTTAAAGAAAACAAATCTTGTTAAACAAGATAAATAATCTTACTAAGAAAATTTTACTTTTTGTTCCATACACAAGAAAATATTTCTTATTAAAGGCTGATTTCCACTGTTGCGTTTTTCATACGTACGTATACGCACATAAAACTTTAACTCCGCGTTTAAATGTTACTTATGAAATAACCAAATAAATAAAGCAACAAAATTTACTGCTCCGCAAGTTTTAGTATGCATTTGTTAACTTATTTGTAAAATTAACATTTAAAAAATAGACCTAATTAAGAAAGCTTTTCGTAATAAGAAAAATTTTCTTGTGTTATGGGACAAAAAGTAAGATTTTCTTAGCAAAATTATTTATCTTGTTTGGCAAGATTTTTTCTTTAAATAAGAAAGCGTTTCTTAAAGCTGATTTCCGTTGTTGCGTTTTTCATACGCACGTACAGGCATGTAAAATATTGAATCATATTATAGGGAAAAAATCAGTTAAAACAATGAAGTAAATAGAAAATACAAATTTAAACTATAACTATTTTTTTATTTTAAAACAATTGTCTATATTACAAGCAGTATTTTAATTCTATTGAATCATCTCAACATAGTTTATATCAGTCACAATCCAAATTAATGTTCATGTTACCGGTATAGGTTATTTGAAACCAATAGAATCTTTGCTGAATAGTACTTTAACACAGTCGAATAGGAACACATCACTATGTTGTAGCGCACAAAATCCACAAATGTTTTGCTGTAACTGTCCTTCGTTATACATTAATGGCCAACACGATCCCTTGAAAAGATAATTATTTTGCATTAGAGAATATTATTGAGAGTGCACTGTACCTTTGATGGGTTTATGAGGCCAATGAGGAACTTTGAAACAACTTATAGAACTAGTCCAATCTAATCATTTCTTGGTGACGTGTCAAAGTAAATATTTTAGATTTGGGCAGAAAGTTTGGCTAAACTATCAACAGATAACACTTTTGAGGGCAAGTCGAGTGGTTTAGGGCATATTTCAATTTAACAGGGCACATGGGCAGATAGACTGATTAACTAATTAACCAGAAGAGTAAACTTTTCTGGCCTTAACGTCTTCAGTCACTGTAAATAATAAACATAGTACCGTATATTTGGACACTTTAAGTTTTATTGACTGCGAAGTTCTTCCTGTCATTTAAAAATAATATATGATCCAGTTTTTGGCTGCATAATATGGTAGATTATTCGGCGTATCTGCTATTTGGCTGGATATAGTAAAATGCTCTATCTGATGCATCCCTAATGTACTGTATAATAAACTCATTCTTATTGTAGTGGCAGGGAAATATTATTTGCAATTTTCTGTGGAGAGTAATTAGTAGTAATATAGAGGCCGTTCGACCCCCTTTTTTGGGGCGGCGCGGGGCGGCGTGGGGCGGCGCATCATCCTTACCATACGTCATAATTACATGCAATGACGTCACGCGGGTAGGATCAGGCAAGTAATGACGTCACGCGGGCAAGCTTAAACACGATCGGGCGAAACTTGCTGACTACGCATTTTTTAGCGTCTCTCCACGTTTATGATACAATAGTTAGGTATATACACAAGAGAATATGTTGTTGTCTGGAGTTTTATAAGTACAGCTCTAGCATTTTGCTCTTATTGTCAAGTGATACCTTTAATTTAGCTCCTAGAGGAGTAAAAAATCTGATACTATATGAAATAGCATTAGTGTTATATATCTAAAACTTATATATTCGGGGTATACAGCTATATGTTTTGTTGTTAAGTAATATATAAATATTATCAAGCGTCAAAACGCTGAGAAATAGCATGCGGTAAATTAAAAGTTATTATGTATCTACAATTAAACTAATGTTTAAATCCCGGTCTGCCATATGAGGTCTATATACGAGAGAATATGTTGCTGTTTAGAGTTATATAAACACATGGAAATTAGAGGTTATGATATATAATTGTCAAGCGATTTCTATATTTTATTGCTAGTTTTTTAAAGTACTAAAACTCGGATAAGGTTAATAAATTTAAGCTATATTAAAGCACACCGGTTGCTATGTGTTGTTAGGGTGACACTAATTAAAGGATTAACTTTTATCAGAGATTTGCATTTTCCTACTGTGTGGATAAATACGGGTAGATTAGGATATTCATTGCGCGGGCGTCGCGGGTTATCCGTGCGGGAAGAGAGAAAGCGATTTAGACAAGACAGGAGCGCTTTGCAGCCAAAAGTTGAAAGACTTTGTGTGGAATCCTGTAATGGTTGTCAAGTCGGTCATCCTAGTCAAAGACAACATGACTGCCGCATGATGAACGAAAACGAACGAGGGCAAATAAGGAACCAATTCGTCACAAAAATCATATTTTAAACATATTTTAGACATATTTTAAACTAAACAGTTCCTAATCCCGAGTTGTCAACGTCGTTGTTAAGGTCAATATTTACATGTTGTTCAACGATATTTTAGCAAATATTCTACATACATATATATTGTTAAGATGATCATAAGTAAGCTTATCAAGAATATAAGTTAGAATTGGAACAGTTGTAATATATTTTGCGATAAAAACATGTAATCGTCATATACGTTGTTATGTGTTACTAAGTCATTAGCGACGCTTGCGTGCATGCATATATTAACGTACAACATATTTGTACACTAAGCAGGCGGGCGGATCGCGCGGGCGGAAAGAGCGGGCTTTGCCGCAAAAATTACACAATATTTCCGTTTTTAAGCACATTTATTTCTTCAAAACGTTTTACAAAATTATGCTTCTAATATATATCGTCACTTGTTTCAGGGGTTTCGCTATCAGATTCTTCATCATAGCTGCTTTCATCATCGTGGCTGCTTTCATCTTCCGTAATCCATTTGGTATGTCTTGGGACTGTTATATGAGAACACAGTTTTAACCTCTTTGTAGTTGACAAATTCCTTATCTTTATCTTCTTATCTTCCTTATCCCTATCTTCTTATCTTTTTCGTATTATCCTTATCTTTATCTTCCCTATCTTTATCTTCTTATCTCATTATTCTTATCTTTATCTTCCTTATCTTTATCTTCTTATCTTTCTTATCCTTAATAAGCTTCCCGCTATGTTGATATGTTCAACACAACTTAGGCTGGGAGCCGAGCTCCTTAGGCTTGGGGCCGAGCTCTTTAGGCTCGGAGACAGCTCCTTAGGCTCGGAGCCGAGCTCCTTAGGCTCGGAGCCAGCTCCGTAAGCTCGGAACCAAATTGCGTAGGCTCAGGTGAAGCTTCTGTAAAGCTTCTGTGAAGCTTCTGTGAAGCTTCTGTAAAGCTTCTGTGAAGCTTCTGTAAAGCTTCTGTGAAGCTTCTGTGAAGCTTCACTCAATCTATGATTCAATGATTCAATCTTATGATTCAATGATTCAATCCATGATTGAATGATTCAATCTTAAGATTCAATGATTCAATCTTATGATTCAATGATTCAATCCATGATTGAATGATTCAATCTTATGACTCAATGATTCAATCTGTGATTCAATGATTCAATCTTAAGATTCAATGATTCAATCTTATGATTCAATGATTCAATCCATGATTGAATGATTCAATCTTATGATTCAATGATTCAATCTATGATTCAATGATTCAATCTTAAGATTCAATGATTCAATCTTATGATTCAATGATTCAATCCATGATTTAATGATTCAATCTTATGATTCAATGATTCAATCTATGATTCAATTATTCAATCCATGATTGAATGATTCAATCCATGATTGAATGATTCAATCTTATGATTCAATGATTCAATCTTATGATTCAATGATTCAGTCTTAAGATTCAATGATTCAATCTTATGATTCAATGATTCAATCCATGATTGAATGATTCAATCTTATGATTCAATGATTCAATCTTATGATTCAATGATTCAATCTACGATTCAATGATTCAGTCTTAAGATTCAATGATTCAATCCATGATTCAATGATTCAATGATTCAATCTTAAGATTCAATGATTCAATCTTAAGATTCAATGATTCAATCTTATGATTCAATGATTCAATCCATGATTGAATGATTCAATCTTATGATTCAATGATTCAATCTTAAGA
>CACRXK020007314.1:1048-23130 GCA_902702795.2 Paramuricea clavata
AACCACGACAGCTTATTATAGAATACTACCTACACTGGACCACCACGTTTGAGATATCTTTTTCAGGTAGTTCAGACACAAACCACGGCAGCTTATTGTAGAATACTACCTACACTGGACCACCACGTTTGAGATATCTTTTTAAGTAGTTCAGACACAAACCATGGCAGCTTATACTAGAATACTACCTACACTGGACCACCACGTTTGAGATATCTTTTTCAGGTAGTTCAGACACAAACCACGACAGCTTATTGTAGAATACTACCTACACTGGACCACCACGTTTGAGATATTACAAAAGCTGCATTTTCTAACAATAAGGTATATAAAAGTCGAGATAATGATATAATTATAATATCAACCCATATTTTGAACAGAATCTGGCTCCCAACCACCGTGCAAATGATGCCATTGCTTTGGAAGGCTCAGCTCAGGTCGTTACAGCGCGATTCACGTATGGTCCATTAGATGTGGCCGCACTCACTGGCGAGAAGGTGAGAGAATTGTCCCCTCAGTTAGAAACCAGGGATGGATTTACTGGGGGGTGCGAGGGGTGTGCACCCCCCCCTAGCCTTGGCCAGAGGTGGTGCAGGGGAGGATGTGCTATTTTTCATGATAAAGCAAAAAATGTTTAGAGACAAAATGAGATACAGTAATTTGAGTAATAACATGATGATAAGCGAACTGTGAACAACAATTACGATTCAAATACAGTAGTCAAGCAAGACTTTGCAGTAGTGAAGCAAGTTGATGGGCGGGCTGCACACATGACCGACACAACTCGGCACCAGAGCTGGCAGAGCACCCCCCCCCCCCCTCATGCTGAATCCATCCCTGTTAGAAACTAGACATGTTTGAACACTTGTAAGTCTTATAAAGCTTGAATCTAACTGACAGCTAACATTTGTCTGTATTTTCGACTGACAATTTACAAAATATCCTAACTGATAGCTGACCAACGATGGAACAGTCATTTGACTAGCCCTTGCGTGGCGACCAGTGGTGGCGACTGAGAAAAAATAATTCTAAAGCCCTAAAATATCTAAGTGATCAAGCGTTTCATTCTGCTTTTAAACAACTGTTTTTTACGTTATCTATATACAAAGAGAATACTTCACAACAAATTGATGTAGGGAGACCTGATATTAAATTGGTGACCGAAAGGTTTTTTAAAATTTCAACCCCTGATAGCTGACAATTGGCTTGAATTTTAGCCGACAAAAATGACATCAAGTGACTCCATTAATACGCTGTTAAACTGTTTCCCTAGGTTGATATGTACATCATGAGTTTTCCTCCGGCCGGGGAATGGAACCTTATGGATACAGTGACTACCGGAAGTGGTGGACGTGCCTCATTCAATATCCCGGATGAGCATAAACTCGATGTTGGCATATACCCGACGAAAATGGTCGTCAGGTCAGTAAATTGTGACGTTTACCGTGACGTCATTATGACGTCATTTCTGGAACTGTTTCTCGAAAGTTGACCTGCAAATCACTTTCTCTAGAGGCGATCATACGACAGTGGATTGTAATTTGGCTGTATTACGAGCAAACACTGAAGCAGTGGTCTTCAGTATCGATGGTGCATTTTCAGCCAGTGTTTCTCTTCGAGGAAGACATCCGAAGGTACAACCTGGCGCAGTTGATGTTGTGCGGTAGGAATACTTTCCCTTTTCACTTGATGTTCATATCTATTCCCTGTAAACGAATTCATTCGAACCGACTTGACTTTGTAGCTCAGTTGGTAGGGCCAAAAAAAAAATGTGGGTTTCCGGTTTCTTCTTATAAAAACTTAGGTAGGGTAGGTCGGTTTTAACTTTTTTTTTTAAACTTTTCCGAACAAACGGAAGCCATTTTGTTTAGTCAGTGCTTCCACATCCAAAGATAAATTTCCCTAATATTGCCTCAAATTTCAATTTTCCACAAACTTTTTCCTCTAAGTGGAAACACTTACAAGCATGATCCAATAAAAAAAGTTTAGGGTCGGGATTTCGACGTCCAAAAGCTAGGTAGGGTCGGGAAACCGGAAACCCACATATTTTTTTTTTGGCCTAGAGCTATATTGGACGATGGAACAAGGTTTATATGGTTAAAAAAACTTGAATTTAGTATAGTATTAATAACGAAGTACTCTAATTTCTCCTAGTCACTGGCAAGAACAAGGCTATCTCATTATCTACGTGACAAGTCGACCAGATTTTCAAAAAAACCAAGTCATGCTTTGGATGTCAGAACACAATTTTCCATTTGGTCTGGTCTCATTCTGTGGCAGTTTGTCCACTGTCGACATACAACGACATAAAGCGGAATATCTGAGAAATCTCACAACTAACGTGAGTTGGGAATTTGTGTAGAAAGTTTAAAAGAAAATAATTTGGGTAAAGACCTACCTAAAATGATCATGTTTAGGGTTAGGGTTTGTGATTGGCTTTCAGAAACAAATCAGAAACAAAAATGATCATTGTTCGTGGTTCGTTCAGTTTAGAAAGACGATTTCTATAGTTTTATTGTCTTTCATTGTTATAATCAACCAACCACGAGCCTGGATAGTAAACCAGCCTTTAGATAGAGTAAAATAACAACGTATGGCGCATTGGGGCAATGCAACTTAATGGTTTAATACTGGTTCTTTCAAGACAGCGATACGGTGCTCGTTTCCTTTGTGTTTTGCTCATTGAGGATTTGAGGCAGCGTCGCTCCACGCCAAACATGGCTCCCTAACTTCCCCCAGGTTTTTAAATGAAATGAGTTCTTGCAACTTATATTATACAAGACCATCGTTTGGCAGTT
Organism: Paramuricea clavata; assembly: GCA_902702795.2. Lineage (NCBI taxonomy): Eukaryota > Metazoa > Cnidaria > Anthozoa > Malacalcyonacea > Plexauridae > Paramuricea > Paramuricea clavata. The sequence continues at coordinate 3,847 of CACRXK020007314.1, forward strand.
CTGCCGTAAAATACGATTTCTGTTGACGTAAAGTCAAAAGTTTGGGGCGAAGTACATGTGTACATGCGCTGTCTGAAGTGCCATACGGCAGCATTTCCCTTGCGACAGTAACTTCTAGTTAATTGAGGAAAGAGGATGTCATTACCCACTAGCTTCTACTGAGTTATACTTTCTTGTGCCTGATTATCACTGATTCTACTATACTGTATTTTCCAGATGAAAGTTGTAATCCACGCGTCGTATGGTTCAACGAAAGATGTAGCCGTCTATTCAGGGCTTGGAGTTGAACCTAATGCGATATTTGTTATTGGTGGGAAAAGTAAACGCAATGAAAAACTAGCTACGGTACGATACTTTAATATAACCTTTTGCGTAAATGGATTTTATGTAATAAAAACAAGTTGCTGATTCGCGTCACTACTCTACGTCCACCTATATCTGTCTGTCTATTTGTCAGATCTCCGTTTTCAAATGCCAGAACTCCGTTTTCAAATGCCAAAACAAATGTCAAAACTCTGTTTTCAAATGTCAAAACGCCGTTTTCAAATGCCAGAGCTCCGTTTTCAAATGCCAGAACTCCGTTTTCAAATGCCAGAACTTTGTTTTCAAATGTCAAAACTCCGTTTTCAAATGCCAGAGCTCCGTTTTCAAATGCCAAAACTCAATTTTCAAATGTCAAAACTCAGTTTTCAAATGCCAGAACTCCGTTTTCAAATACCAGAACTCCGTTTTCAAATGCCAGAGCTCCGTTTTCGACTGCCAGAACTCCGTTTTCAAAAGCCAGAACTCTGTTTTTAGATGAAAATTTTCGACCAATTGGGTTTGAGCAATTTTGACCGAATATGAAACATATACCGGTAACTCAAAAAAATTGCTTCGGTGCCTGGTCCTCTGTCTAAACCCACCATAATAACCTTATCACCGAATCCATCTCTACCGATCGGCAGCGGGCAAAAATAGTGCTATATAGTTATTTGTTATCAGCGTGAAATGTTAAACGCTTTAATATAAAACAACCAATATCTCGATTGGTTGATAAAAATTAAAAAAAAAATCTCGATGCAATGGCGCTATCCAGTCATTTTATCAACTTGTCAGATCAGTGGTTTTTAGCCATTCAAAATGGCCGCCGTGTAGAAAACATTCAAAGTTTAAAATCACTTTTTAAAACCCAGAAATTAAACATCAACGTTTTAACATAAACTCATCTTGTAAATAATTACCCAACTAACTAAGTACCTTTCTTTATCTAGTATTTACGAGACGGTTATTCGACTCACCTTGCTTCGTTGTCCAACGACCCGATATCGCGACCAGCAGCAAGAAATTTACGAATTAGTTTACCGCGAGGACCCTTTGGTTTGCCAAAGAGACAGAAACATTCGTCCAAGAAGTATAGGAGTAGTCATGGTAGTTCTTCGTGAAAAAAACACCCCGAAGAAACTGCGAATATTTGCGAGAAATTCAGTCTCATTCTTGCTAGCTTCTTTTGAGCTAGTTTCATAATTCAATATTCAACTGTTTTCCCGCCGTTTTTGATCTCATAGTTATAACTGAATGGAACTCTCAGCGATGATTTTATTTAACATCAGAAAGTTACCAAAATTGAAAGTTGTAGGCAGCTCGCGCCTGTTTGATATATAAATAGTGGTTTAACCCAATTCATAAATTTATTGTAATATTTGTCATAGGCTTACGGGGCTGATGCTTGCCCGAATTTCCATGGTTTTCAATGATACTTGTATACCTATGTACGCCTATGAGACGTGTATATTCCTTTCGAAACATGATGAAAATGTTAAAATATATAAAGTGTACCCAAATAAAAAAGTCCAACACATTATTTACCCGTTTTTTTCCATTCTATATTTTAAATACAACCTTAAATAATCTTAAATTTACAATAAATTCTCCATTCTAAAAACTAATTTTTCCCTTCCATAATTCTATATATATATCTTTGTCTTGTCACAATTTGAAAATACCGTAGTATGTGCAGATTTTGTCGTTTTTAAATTTTACCCACTTGTAATATGGTGCAATAATAACTCATTCACTTGTGCAAATTTAAAAGCAAATTTCAGCAATGAAGCATATAGACTACAGACCCATTGCACATGACGTCACAGCGCCGGTGACGATGCATCTGGAGGACAAATTAGTAATCTATGCATAATATAACTTTTGTAAACAAAGCAAATTTTGTAAAACTTTATAATAATTTTGTATTAAAATGGTTAGTTTTTGCGCTGTTTGTGGTTGTTGTACCCGAACAGATATCGTTAGGGAGCATCTGGAGGACACTCTAAGGATTTGTGACGTCAGTGCAATGGGTCTATAGTTAAGTTTCAACACCGCTGAAACTTAAACAAACAAACAACCGCTGAAACTTAAACAAACAAACAAACAAACAAACAAACAAACAAACAAACAAACAAACAAACAAACAAACAAACAAACAAACAAACAAACAAACAAACAAACAAACCCTTCAGTACTTATTGCCAATAGGGATATTAAACATATCCCCGGCATTATTTTCCATATTTGTCTCCGGGCTAAAAACATCGCAGGAGGGAACATATGCCGGGGGTACAGTGTACGTACCGTACATCGGGTGAGCGAATGATTGACCGAACATTACCGGCGTTGGCCGATGTGGGAACGAAGCTGGGTTGGTCATAAATGAGTTTCTCGGCGCTTGTGTCGGATACGGTGAATAACGAATGTCTGATCTGTACGCGTGATTGTTGCTGTGGTAACTACGTGGGTGTGCCCAGCTCTCGGTAGGTAGGCCTGCAGTCGTCTCGCCAGCGGTTGCTGGAATTGCTTGTTCTTGGGAAGCTTGTGGAACACTCACGTTTTCTCCTAAAAAGAATAATGGCCGATTATAATTTTGTATGTAAGAGAACTCCCAGCGATAATGGTGGCACTTACTGGCTCTATGGACGGAGAACAGTTCATACTATAGTTTAGAACTGATAGAGCTACCCAGCATAAATAAAATTTGGTTTAATATAATAGGTTTCCTTCTGCAGTGACATTGGATCAACGAACCTTACTGGACCTCTACGGAAAACAGTTTAAAACCGAAAGAGTTGTCCAGTATAAATAAAGTTAGTTTAGTCTAGGTTTCCTCCTGTAGTAACACTGGATCAATAAGAGATGAACCTTACTGGACCTCTAGGGAGAACAGTTTAGAACGTAAAGAGCTATCCAGAAAAAATAAACTAACTTTATTTATACTGGACAGCTCTATCAGTTCTAAACTGTCCTCCCTGGAGGTCCAGTAAGGATCATCTCTTACTGATCCAATATTATACAATCTGGTATCTAGGCCAGACAGAGCTGTTTACACGTGTCACACTGGGTCACACCATTACAAACACATTAAAGACAGAAATATTCATCCATTATTGTTCTGGATCGCCTGTTTTTCTTTGTCTATTATGATTAACAACAATTACAAAGACAATCCAGGATTCTCAAGATTGAAAGAATGAGAACATTAATTACTCGATTAATTACAGCAAACAAAATGCCACGTTTGTAATTGTGTTCATTGTTTGCTATTTCTAGACTGTTTCCCTGGAGTTTCATACTAAACGTTCAAAAATTACAACTGGCACGCGAGTTAACTGAATTTATTCGATACATTGTTGCTTTGTCTTCGTCGCATCCCTTATTGATCCAGTGTTACTACAGAAGGAAACCTAAACTAAACTAACTTTATTTATACTGGATAGCTCTATCAGTTCTAAACTGTTCTTCCTGGATGTGCAGTAAGCATCATCTCTTATTCATCCAGTGTTACTACAGGAGGAAACCTAAACTAAACTTAACTTTAGTTTAGATTTCCTCCTGTAGTTACGCTGGATCAATACAAGATGAACCTTTCTGAACCTCTAGAAGAACAGTTTAGAATCGATGCTATCTGTCAGTCACACAACGCAATGATAAGTTTGCAATTTTTACCCGAGTGAGTTTGGTCCATGGAAAGTCTGGTACAGTCTGCAGGAACTTTATTTTCGCATTTCACTTCTTTAGTAGTTAAACTTTTCTCTTGTGTGTCCAGAGTTTTGGCTTTCCTACACGAAATCACACGAATCATAATGTATAACTTACGAAAGTCGTGAGGAAAACGTCTAAACAGTGAAGATGTATTGATGAAAATGCAAGGTACCTTTTGTCTTGGGTTCTTCGCTTCTGACCAGCGCCATTTTCACGAAAACCTTTTGCGAAAGGATTGTTGTCGATTTTTAGTTTGGTAATCTAAACGGGAAAGACATCAAAATACAGTTTTGTAAAAAAACGTCTGTATCACGACTTTGATAAACATTCAAAATGACATTTCAAAGTGGAATTAAATAGTATTATTCCAGTAAACGATCTTTCATCCTCCTTTAAACTTTGTTCATACTCCATAGTTCTTACAGTTCTGAACTGTTCATCTTATGGAGAGGACCAGTCAAACAGAAGGCGCATGTGACTAGGGGCCGACACCCACGTGAAGTGATATCATCACTCCTTATGTTTGAAAAGCTATAATCGCATGATAAAAGGCGAGAAATTGGGCGAAAAATCTGACACAATGTTTGGTGATATTTTTCCCACAAGAAACGTGGCCAGTTTAGCGCTTTTGAGTCAAGTTTACATGTTTGTGAAGTGTTGCTTTCTGGTGTCGCCACATTGCAGCGTTAATAGTAACCTTTGAACTGTCACAGTGGGGAACTGTTTTTACATTAACGCCTGAGCAGGATTAGTCTCTGTGACTGAGGTTTCATTCCTGCAATATGCAGTTGTCTCATTATAATTCCACCTCGGTCACATGGGAGAAGAGTGCTTCCAGTTGACTCTACCACGAAACACCACAGGTTTTTTCTGAGTACTCCTCCAATAAAGGCCCATTCCAACTCAGGAAAATTTCCCGCAGTGTGATTGGCAGACACAAATTTTACGTCGGAAAAAAATTATGATATTTTCGGAAATTTTCTGTCAGTAGAAAATTTTCTTGAGTGGAAATGGGCTGGACTTTACTGGACTTCTAGGAAGAACAGTTTATAACTGATAGAACCGTCCTTTTGAACCCTTTCTATGGGCGGGTTCGCCAGTTCATATAAGACTGAAAGACATGCAATTTTGTCGACTTCGAATCGAAAATAGACATCACCTATTACGATTCCGTTTCCCGTTTCATAATAAAATGTAATTGCACTTAAATTTTGGCCAGGAAAAGGAGTTTATTTCTAATTTCCCGTCCATTTTCGAGTCGTAAGAGATTCTACAGAACTACAGGAAACATTCAATGTTGTGATTTTAGACTGCTTCAGACGGCGTACTTTTCACGTGTCGAAATTAATTGTATTAGATGCGACATTGGAGTAACACAAGAACGGCAGTGATTCAAACGGCGTATAAAATGTAATGTTATTGACAAGGTTGATGTGCATTCGCGAAAGAATCCTAAATAAAATTCTAAATTACAAGACGGCCATTCCAATACTAACAAATTTAAAAAAAAAGTTGAGTTAGGTTTTGGTACATGAGCTAGTAGAGCGGTTTATAAATCAATGTCGCTCAAACGTCGCATAATGCGTCAGGCTCTGCCGAACTTTTGTATGAGCTCCAAATATTTTGTCGCTCCAATTGTGCAAGCAACATTGTGCAGCAGAGTGAAAAATATAACTGTCAAGGTTGAACCCAAATGGTAATAATAATGTTTACTCTTTTCAATAATAGTTCCATTATATGTGGAATGATCTAGTAGTCTTGTATTCGGTTGGTAAATAAAAATGAAAGCTATAGTAGCTATGTAAATCTTCTTAATCAGATGAAGATGGTGTTAAAAGTGCTAATAATGTATCGAGTCTAAATTAGTTCTTGGCTGACATTCAACGCATTCTGACTAAATAAACATCGAACGTCCATCTCCTTCCTGGCCAAACAAACAAACAAACAAACAAGGCAATAAACACGTCTCTCGTGTTGAAATGATACATCAGATAACAGTACAGCTGGCGGTCTAGTTTCTGTTCACACTTTGAAACTATAGCCTGGCGCCTGTTTTCACAGCTGAGAGAAAACAGTTTCTCCCCCATGAAGAATTATGCCAAATATACCCATTTCACGTGGTTCTTCTTTTAAAAAAAACATTGCCCAGAATATCAAAGTTGAATTAGTAGGTTTACTAACACGTTTTCAAAGCATTTCTCTTTAATAGTTATAATTTTACTTCAATCGCAGCATAAGAGTGCTTTCAGATTTTACAAAACACCGCAGTAGGTTTTCTCCGGGCGCTCTTGTTTCCTTCTGTAGTAACACTAGATCAATAAGGGATGACCCTTACTGGACCTCTAGGGAGAACAGTTTAGAACTGATAGAACTATCCAGTATAAACAAAGTTAGTTTAGTTTAAGTTTCCTCATTTAGTAACACTGGATCAATAAGAGATGACCCTTACTGGACCTCTAGGGAGAACAGTTCAGAACTGATAGAGCTATCCTCAGTATCAATATAATTACCGTAGTTTAGTTAAGTTTCTGGGACAGCCTACCTTCTCATTTTGATAAGCAGTGACGGCCAAAAACAGAGTATCGGGAAACTCGAATGTCTGGAAAGAACTCCAAGGCAATCTGTATATATCTTCACATTTCACCAAATGAACGCGAGGCTTGTATTTATGCATGGAGTTGAGAATCGTCTAAAGATAAAGGACATATTTTGTTGTCTTTCAAGAAAATATGTTAATACCAGGGTAACACCTTGGGCGCCTACGCTCCCGCCTGGGGCGTCGAAAGTCTGACTCAGCATTTAGAAGTCCTGTGGAGTCTGAAGCCGTGGTTGGATGAGGAGTTGAGAAGCGAGAGTTTGCATGAAAGTTTTCTCAAGTCTCGTGTCAAACGAGAACGAGAGTTGCATGAGAGTTGACTGCATATTTCCACGCGCGTTGCGGAAACTCTCATCAACTCTCATCAAATTTGAACCAGTTCAAAAAGTGCATGAGAGTTGGCGCCTTTGGCGGTCCAACTGCCGCAGTTGCAACTCTTATCAACTTTCGTCCTCGTTCGACCGAAAATACCCACCAAACTGAGCGACTCAGGTTTTAGTGACTCAAATTTTGGGTCATTGAAAACTTAATTAAATATATACGGGAAACGTGGAGTTCCGTGTAGCCTGTATATAGGTAATCTACAATAAGCTGTCAGAATTACCTGAAAAAGATATCTCAGATACAGGTTTTATTAAGAATATATACAATAAGCTACCGTGGTTTGTGTCTGAACTACCCGAAAAATATTCCTTTCTAGCAATTCAGACACATAGTGGGGCGAGTTTATTGAATTGATTTGGCGATTAACCCCCTAGGATTAGACTATGATCATATTGAAAATATCAACTTACAAATCCATCTTTATCGTTGACATTATTAGTGAGTTTCATTTTATGAAATGAAATAACCTTCTGCATCCACTGAGCTCCAGTGCTTGGCGAGTCTGGATGGACATACATACGTTTAGGCATTTCGGGATCTCCCTTTCCGGCTATCGACCAGCGACAATTATGAAATTTATAGCGACACTCGTCCACGGCGACGATTTCCAGCAAAACGATGTACTTTGTCCTCGGATTGAGACCTGAAATTCTCACTTTTACTGCGGGAAACATTCGCCTAGACAGAGAAAATTTCTTATCAGATTTGAAGTAGATAATTTAAAGCTCTGACGATTGGTGCAGGGTGTGAGGTAGAGACGATGATAAAAGCCCTCTACTCTAGCTTACCCCCTAGTTCATACAGAATAGCTTTATCACTTTTAAAATATTCTCCCCATGTTACTAAAGCCAAGGGCCATCTCGTATTGATCCACTGTTATCACTGGAGGTATAAACCGGAGTATTATTATTGACACTGCTTACATATTTGGTATATTGACTGCATATATACTAACCAAATAAAAGTCATGTATAATGTACGAAAGAGTTCTAGCTTACCTTCCTGCTTTGGTGATGACCATCTCCGTGCCGTGTGTGTGAAAGGCTTGCCAGAGATCTTCGTTTTCAAGTTTCACGGTAGCGGGCGGGCTGCGTGGTCTGTCAGGCTCCGGGTCAAAGCCACCAGAGCCCATCATCGATGCAGGAGCATGGAAAGAAGGCGCGGGAAAAGTTGGATTGAACGATTTTGGTTTGGTTGCGGTCGATGATAAATGATGGTAGTTGAAGGAATTTGATGCCATTGTTTGTTGGTTAGCTGTGTTCACGTTTACGGGTGGAATCAGAGGTTGAATGATGGTTGGAACTGAGAATTCCGTTCGCGCTGTCGGGTAATAAGGGTGGTAGGCCATGGCTAGAATAAATATTCTTTTAGTCTTCTTCTCCTTGCGCTATTTTCTGGATACGACGAATAACGTCGTATTATGGATAGACAGACAATTGAAATATGATAATCTCCGATACGGATCGTAGTTTGTAATAACGTCTTCTCAAATTGTTTATTCTCTTGATTTCTGTAGATTCCTTTTGTAGATTTCTGTAGATTCCTTTATCGTGCGCTCTTTGCTAGATGTGAATAATCTCAGTACGGATAGGATAGTTGATAACTTGATATGATAATCTCGGTTCACGGATGGTTGATTTTGTAGAACCGACGTCTTCTCAGATTCACTACAGCGTTTTTTTTTCAACACGGGAATAGACAATTTCTATATATGTCTGTACTTAAATTTATCCTGTGCGTGTCTCTCTAGCGAGACTTATACTTTGTGTTTATAAGCCACGTCTTATAATTTCTCTTGATCGCAGTTTGCACTCTCCCAAATTTGATAGTTGACTTTCGTCTTCAAAAGAGCGTCTTCTTTACGGGACGCAAATTATTGATCTTTTGTATAAACAGCGTTCGGAAATCTTGCGTTCTCTCCCAAGACAAAGATAGTCTTTGCGCTATCTTAGACAAGTCTCTCCTGGATTCGATTCTCAAATGAAGTGCGAGAAGGGACTTTGTTATGTAAACATATTCCCATTAAAACGTCCAGGTTAACAAGCTGTCGGTGCCGTTTAATTGGTTAACAGCTGCGCGCTCGGCCAATCACACTTCGCTTTAATTACCAGGATGAGGCGCAGTCAGAAATTGAATAGACCTAACACCTTGACGGGCACAAGTTTGTCATTTGTCAAGAGTGAGCCAATGAAAGCGCGCGACACGCCTGTCACCAGCAGTGCTATAACAAACACCCGTGCGTCTTTTAATACGTAATCATGAATATTAAAACCGCGGCCGGGTGCGTTTTCGCATTGTTTGAGGAACCGTTTAATACTCCGAAACCCAAAATTGAAATCTACATTTGCGCCTTTGTGAAACCCAAAATTGCGCGTCGACGCGCTCAAAATGCAGCTTGGTTTGTTAAATTTAACGCCAGGAAACTGTTTGTGTGTAAAACGCCGAAGTTTGAGTCATAACTCCTTTAAGAAGGATGTCCCCAATTTAGGCAGGTTTTGACAAAGCATTGTTTGATTATTAATGCCTTCAAATATTTTAACAAGGCAAGGTTTCTTGAGTAGCTATTGAAATTTCAAGTGACAGGCGTTTTGAATAAAAAGGAAATGAAAATTGTAGCAGCATGTCATATGATATTTTTGTATCATAGTGGGTTTGGAATGATAAATAAAATTTCGAATAGAATAGCATTTTGTCAAGTTAAGCCTATAGTTTATGTCAGTGTAATTTTTGACTTTTTAAAACGTATAAATTATTTAAGCAGTTTTTGATCGAGATTTTGCATACATCGTAAAGGGATAAAAGAATGAGATTAGTTTGGTTTTAATTTAGCAGCACTGTCATTGGATAATTTTTGCCTTCTGAATCAAGCAAATACTGAAATACACATCACAAAACCCTAATCACAAAAAAGCTTTGCATTTGTAATTGAAAAGACGGAATAGCTATTAACGGTTTTATAATTACCCTTGCTGTTGAAAAGAGTAGCAATTACGGGGGCAAAACGTGCGAAACATGACAATGGTAATCAAAGGACATTTAATTGTTTGCCAGCGACAATGAAAACAAGATGCAAGCTTGTTATGCCAAAGTACAAGGTGTTCAGGACGGTGAAATATATAACACTACACGAGGGTAAAAAACTTGTTAAATATATGTATTTGAGCAAGAGAATCTAAGCCTTAGTTGTCGGTTGAATTGTAAAACGTGCATGTTACTGTTATGCTGTTTGTGGCAGAAAATTAAAATGGTTTTTTATTGTACTGGTGGGAGATTCATTGCCCACTGGATGAATTGAAGTATTGACTCCCCTTAAGTCGCTTTTGTTTTTGTCCCGAGGTAGTACATGCCATGAAAGTTGTTGGATAAATAAAACGAGATATGTAAAGGAACAAGGTGGTTCCTAAACTACGGGAAATTATATATACTTCATGCTTCTTCATGCAATAGCTTCAATATTATTTAAATACACGGATCTCACTTGAGATATAAATTTCAATAGTACATATTCTTCGGTTTTATTTAAATGCGTCTCATTGACAAATGTTCGAACAAGACTTGTATTATATAAGTGTCATATTATACATTTTAAGTTAAATATTTAGCCCCGTTTAAATGAGCATCATCCAATACTGTTGGTCCAAAAATGTCAGAGGATAAAAATTTTAAACAAAGTCAAAACCGATCAACCCAATATGATCAATGTTCCCAAGATCAATGTTCCCAAGAAGGAAACTGGTTAAAAACTTAAGGTGTTTGGAAAACGCATTTCACAGATCAAGAACCTGGCCCTACAGTAGCCACAAGGTTCGACAACATCTTAACACTATATATGTGCAAAATATTTCCTGAGACCAAGCCAAATCTTGACCAAAAATAAATGCTCTTATCGCCTATCTCTTTTACAACTCTTCATGGAGCGGTGTGCATTTAGATATCAAGTTGAAACGGATATGTGTTAAAACAGCCGACGATTTTCATCGCGGAAAGGATGCGAGCTCTTGCTTTAAATGTTTTAATGGGCTGTAGCGTTAATCCTGTGAAGAATACGCGCAATATTCTGTCAAAATCGACACAGTTTAAGGCTGTTAAAAATTTCGCCTACTGCATTTAGCAGACTAAGTCTGACAAGTTAACACCACGTTACGCTTCGTAACTTTAGGAAACACGAACTTCATGACAAGGCGACATGTTTTTTAGCGCGAACGCTGACGCGCGAAAGTTGTTCCCTACTATTAACAAGTGCCAATTTGCGCGCGAGCGCAGGTTAGGAATATTTGTTGCGCATTTTCACGATTCATACTGTAGCTCTAAGGCTAAGTTAGGTTGTGTAAATTTCGTAGTATATATCAAATTGTTTCCTTTATAAAAGTATAAGCTATAGCCTATATGGGTGACTAAAACCAAGACAATTTTTAAAGTATAAGTGCGTCTAACATTCGCTCGAAACGCCGAAGTTCTTCAGGCAGTTGCTGTGCTGAGTGGTTATATTACTACCTTAAAAAATAAGCAGAAACTCAACGTTTCGAGCGAAGGTCCTTCGTCAAGAGTTAGTAGATCCCTATCAATCTGAAGCGTTTTTTAAAGCCTATCCCAGATTTACGCAAACCAGGGTTGGACACATTACCGTGAACGTTAGTTTTGTAGTGTAAACAAAGGGTTTTCAAAAACATTTTAAGTCGGATTAAAGAATTATTTTACTAAAATATGGGAAAGTTTTGACAACATTTTTTAAATCATCTTCTCTGTTCGGTTTTATGCTTCATCAGTTGCTAATCAACTAAGCCTGTTTACTGCGGTATACGAATGGCTGCACGGAGTTCTTGTTGAAAACAGTTGTATCATTATTAAAAGACGCTTAAAACGTCAAAGATTTTGACGGGTTAGGAGATAGCAAAGACAAAAATTACTCCTCATATTACCGTATTTGTTGCCTGTTGTTGGTTTTTAGTTCTTGTTATTTTCTTGCCAATGGTTAAACGTTATAAATACAATGAAATATACAGATTTAGAAGTCTCTGATTATTAATCTGGCCGGTTAATTTCGGCTCCGGCGTTTTTGAGAAAGTCCTGAAATCGGGCATATGATTGCAAATGAGTTCATTGTCCCATCCGCAGATGCGTTGAGGCTAATACAAAATGTCGCCGCAAGCATGATGAATGAAAACAACAAGCCACGAGTATTCAGAAACAAAATCTGTAATCAAACCCGTGCAAACAATATTGAAACCTCAACACGTTTTAATCCAAATCTAACACCTGGATATAATTTATTCATGAATTCTGCATATTTACATAATTTCTATACATTTTAATCATAATTTAAAGTTGTATTCAATTTAGCACAGACAAATTCATTCTTCTTGAGGTCCTCAAAAAAGCGCGGTCGAAAATTTTAATATATTGAGTTCTGAAGAGTTGATTAAAAACTGTTAATGCCGTGTAATGTGTGAAACCTCCAATTGGGTGACAGATTTCCTCTTTCCAAATACATATTTATATCCACATTATCCAGAAGATTGCTACCAAATTGTAGGACGATTTTCAAAACAATACATCCCTCGGACTACTGCCATAGTTAAATTATTGTTGTCTCAATCATTATTGGCTTCTTTTTTCTATTGGCTACTAGACTTGTTCCTTGATCGTTCATTGGCCATATGCGTTCCATTCCGGGAAAATTATTTGAAATACTGTACTTAGGCGTTCCCCGTTCTGTTAGTCTAAAATATCACTTCGAACCCCGAAGTCCTAATTGTCTGCATTCTTAATAAAAATCTTGTCATTCCATTGGGGGGCCTCTCGTTTGTAGCCTCCGAAACGGGCACCGTCAATTTTTAACATTACATAGATGGTTTAAAATTATGAGCCAAAGTCTTGCGCGTTGTTATTTAAACTGCCGCCATTTTGATTTGAGATGGGCAAACTGACATACCCATTTGAAACACAGTCTTGTCCCTTTAGGAAATTACCCGCGTAAAGTTCACCAGGCATGTAACGATAGCACGAAGGTGGGTGGTCGCTCGAGTGTGCTCCAAAATGGTGCCCTACCGTATACGGATGTTGTATCGCGGTCTGTTCCTGGGAACTAGCGTACAAACCTTGATAGGGCGAGTATGACGTCATCACTGAAAATCGACAGTTCGTCTTGTTAAAGGGGTTCCGGTATGTCGGTGAATCTCCTGCCGGAAGGGGGACTGGACATACCGGGGTTATTCCGGGAGATGAATTTGTGTCGTCACGCCATTCTGGGTTGCTAGGCGACGTGGTTTTACCAACAGTCGTGATATTCTGCATACAGTCGTAAGTACCATTTTCTTCACTCGGTGTTTGAGATTCGGATGAAGCTGGGAAGGAAATAATGAAGATGTTATAAAATACCTAAATTTGGCGAATATACTTCTAGCTAGAAATAACAGGAGGTGGGTTTCACCAGGGATGGATCCAGCGTGATCTGGTAGGGGGGGGGGGGGTGCCGACTGCCGAGTTGTGTCGGTCATGTGTGCCACCCGCCCATCAACTACTGTATTTGAATTGTAATTGTTGTTCACAATTCACTTATCATCACGTTATTACTCAAATTACTGTATCTCATCTTGTCCGTTTTTTGCTTTATCATAAAAAATAGCACCCCCTGTGGCCAGGGCTAGGGCAGACTTGTTTATTACTAACACAAAAGATCGTCCATGTATAAGCCCCCCGTATATAACCCCACCCCCCCCCCCTTGTATAAGCCCATCAGAAATCGCTTACGAAACTATATAAGCCCAGGGCTTATAGTCGGAGGTTTACGGTATGTAGTGTCTTGTATTTGGTGGCAAATAAATAGAATTGAGAAATGCAGTTTAATTCTCATGCTCCGTTCAACTTTTCTGACATTGGCCATCATCTGCTGTCTTGTGACTGAAAAACATCATTGTCCCGTACATACCTGTGGTGTAATGATGAATCACGTGACGTGGTGATGACGTCACACATACAGAGGACGGGCTGCTACAATTGGTCAATTTCATCATGTTGTGAGGTGATAATCTACTACCCGGCCCAGTCTCTTCAGGGTCTTCCTCCAACTTGCGTTTAGTCGCTCCGTACGTCGTGGAACTGAAAGAGTTACACGTCCCACGAAAACCTTTGGCAAACGGATTGTTTTCAATCTTGAGTTGTGTAATCTAAAAGATGAATAGTTTGTAGTTACACACCGCTTCGTGCTTGGGCATTCGTCCAACGTGTTAACGTTCCGGATGGCTGTGCATAGCCAAACTACTTTGCGTACAGTTTCAGTAAAAGTTTCATTACTTATCGATCCAGTCTTACTACAGGAGGAAACCTAAACTACACAAACTCTATATATCCTGGATAGCTCTATCAGTTCTAAACTGTTCTTCCTAGAGGTCCAGCAATAATCATCTCTTATTGATCCAGTGTTACTACAGGAGGAAACCTAAACTACACAAACTCTATATATCCTGGATAGCTCTATCAGTTCTAAACTGTTCTTCCTAGAGGTCCAGCAATAATCATCTCTTATTGATCCAGTGTTACTACAGGAGGAAACCTAAGCTAAACTAACTTTATTTATACTGGATAGCTCTATCAGTTCTAAACTGTTCTTCCTAGAGGTCCAGTAAGAGTCATCTCTTATTGATCCAGTGTTACTACAGGAGGAAACCTAAACTAAACTAACTTTATTGATACTGGATAGTTCTATCAGTTCTAAACTGTTCTTCCAAGAGCGCCCAAGGTGGTAACGAGGGTCTCATCGTGACCCCCTCTTTAAACCACACGCTGTGTTCCGTTCCCATTTTCTCAACTTCCGAGATTTTTGAACGCTAATCTGGATCAAGTTTAGTATGCAACATAATGGGTTTAATTCAAGATAATCTGTAGAACTATTCCAGAAATTCTCACGTAGATCCGCGACATGACATTGGAATGATTAGCACTCGACCTTGCGTGATTGTCCTTGCCCTGAACAGGTTTAAGCTATGAGAAGTTTAATGCTCAGTTGTTTTGTTAAGAAGTGTTGGTGGTATAGGGGCTAGTGCATTCGTCGTACACCTCTGTAACCGCAGTTCAATGGACCATTCCCCAATTAACCAAAATTTTGATCTCAACAAGTCTAGACAAAATTCCATCATAGCATGAAAGAGCATCACAAAATTAGTAATATTCCAAAGTTTCGTTGCGAAATGTTGTAAAATGCGAATAATATAGCCTTGCGAAATTTGCAATTTTCAGTCATTTTAGATTACAAACGGGAAATGGTTACCACTTTTCCAAAATTTTGCTCTTAACTAGCCTGAACAAAAATTTCATCACAGCTTGAAAGAGCATCACAAAATTAGTAGTACTCCAAAGTTTCATTGCAAAATGTTGTAAAATGCGGATAATATAGCCTTGCGAAGCTCGTAATTTTCAGTCATTTTGTATTACGCACACAAGTGGTAACCATTTCCCGTTTGTAATCTAAAATGACTGAAAATTGCCAACTTCGCAAGGCTATATTATCCGCATTTTACAACATTTTGCAACGAAACTTTGGAATATTACTAATTTTGTGATGCTCTTTCAAGCTGTGATGAAATTTTAATCTAGACTTGTTGAGTTCAAAATTTTGGTTAATTGGGAAATGGTCCATTGCACATGAAGAGAGATTTCTGTTCTAACAAACATCACAGGTTTTCTCCAGATCCTACCTGTAGTAACACTAGACCAAGAAGGAATGTTCCTAACTTTACCTCTGGGGAGAACAGTTTAGAACTGATAAAGCTATCCAGTATAAATAAAGTTGGTTTAGTTTAGGTTTCCTCCTGTAGTAACACTGGATCAATAAGAGATGATCCTTACTGGATCTCTAGGAAGAACAGTTTAGAACTGACAAAGCTATCCAGTATAAATAAGTTTAGTTTAGGTTTCCTCCTGTAGTAACACTGGATCAATAAGAGATGATCCTTACTGGACCTCTAGGGAGAACAGTTTAGAACTGATAAAGCTATCCAGTATAGAACTGATAAAGCTATCCAGTATAAATAAAGTTAGTTTAGTTTAGGTTTCCTCCTGTAGTAACACTGGATCAATAAGAGATGATCCTTACTGGACCTCTAGGGAGAACAGTTGAGAACTGATAAAGCTATCCAGTATAAATAAAGTTGGTTTAGTTTAGGTTTCCTGCTGTTGTAACACTGGATCAATAAGAAGGTTGATCCTTTCTGCAACTTTCTATTTGGCAAGGTAGCAAACAGATTCAAGTAGCAATGAAGTAGATTGAGATAGAGAATTGATTGATTGTTATTGATATGATAATATGAAGTGACAGATCATATAGGCAATCCAGAAGACAATGTCTTTTGTCCATTACACAAGGACTTTGGAATAGCTTTTTTACATTTTCAGGTACTACGGTCGTTTCATCTTTCAACAAATAGCTCGAACCATAATCATTGCCAGCTACACCCAAGATCACACAGGATATTTTTAAATCAAAACAAATGCGGTCGGTATAGAAACAAAGAGCTAACCAAGCAGTTCCTTAAAGCCGATTTAGACTACACACAACTTTTGTCTAAAACTGTCGCATGCAACCTGCTTACAACTTGAGTTGTACTTTGTGTAAATCAACATACAGCTTGGTTACGTTGTCGTTGATGCGTCGTGTGCTTGATTTACACAGTACAACTCAAGTTGTAATTAAGCAGGTCCCATGCGACAGTTTTAGGCAAAAGTTCTAAATCGGCCTTTATACTTTAGTCACAGGATTACTCTGCCATATTTGGCAAATAAAGTATGCAAGACACCAACCTGTGGATTCTGATAAGCAGTGACGGCCATGAACTCCGTTTCGTGGAATACAAATGTTTGATAAGCACTTCGTCCATTTAAGGCGTTGAATTCGTTCGCTTGAACGACATGTAACCGAGGCTGGTATTTGTGCATTGAGTTGAGGATTATCTGAAGAATTAGATACATGTTTGATAAAAGAAATATTTAAAAAAAAGGGAACAGTGAAACATAGTTATCGAGGAGGCGAAATTGTTCACTAGATAATGATACATTTCATTTCCATCACACCATTACTGGTACATAGGGTATTTAATACAGAATCATTCACCTGACAAACTAATTACATACACAGTGAAACCAGGGAAAATCTTGGTTAAGTTATGTACATATTTGACTGTACATTTTGTTATGTATTCGTCACTCATAGACATACATAAATGTAAATAGCCTACATAAAATATAGAAATAGATCGTTTTTGTAAAAAATGACGAAATCAGTGTTTTCATCATATAATGTAACCTTAAAGCTGCTATTAATTCGGAATGTATTGGCCTTGTATTTGGGGGCAAGTACATATTTTCTCATTCCCATACGTGATAGTATATTTGCGGTTTACCAGCACAAGGTGCAGGTTATCAGAGACACTAAATTGTCCACTATATGCATTGACGTTGTGTTTCGTGGCAATATTTTCTCATTCTCTCAATGAGTGTCACTATCTTAAAGGTTGAAAAAGGCATTATGCACAGCACTAAGACATGTTTGAGAAGAATCTCTATTTTTACACATGATATAGAAATTTCACAAAGCTGACCATTATTGTATAGCACCAAACACCGAGTGTTAAACACCAAGCCAGTTCACTCTAGCATTTCATCAGTACAAATCCTTCAAATCTACCTATGCAAAATTCCTAGTGTGATCACAGAAACTTTAATAGTGTGAAGCAGCGTTTACATAAAGGTCATATAAAATCAGTTATCTAAAGCTGGAGTTTATACACGAGCAACAAAATTGCTGCAACTTGGAACAAAATCTGATTTCAACGCATGTTAAGCAGAAATGTCGACACATGTTGCCTCGTGATTTGTAACTTATGTGTAAACAATTTCAATTAACGTGCGTTGAAATCAGATTGTGTTGCAAGTTGCAGCAATTTTGACCCAGAACGCCTTGCTTGGATCCGCCGGCCTCCCTCCCCCCCCCGTGCTATTTGATCGTGCATACTATCACATGTGAGTTCTGGAAATCACCACCGTGCATGTGTAGCGTGCATATATCCTCCCACCACAGACCTTAAGCCACTCAGAAAAGACACTTCTTACTGTCAAATCTCAGATGCCTAATGCGGAAAATTAGCTCAAAACAAAATCGCGAATTATATGTAAAGAATTCTAATATTAGAGCTTCTAAGCTGGATAAATGTTTTTAAGCCATCTTATATTGGCTAAATCCTCTTCAGAACGGCGCCAAAATTGTCCAAATTTTACTAAATTCGGATAAACAAGCTATAATCTGTTCCTATTGAGAAAAAATACTTGGCACATAATATAATAATTTTATACTGGATAACTCGATCAGTTCTAAACTATTTTCCCTAGATGTCCTGTATGGGTCATCTCTTATTGATCCAGTGTTACTAGAGGAGGAAACCTAAACTAAACTAACTTTATTTATACTGGATAACTCTTATCAGTTCTAAACTGTTCTTCCTGGAGGTCCAGTAAGGGTCATCTCTTATTGATCCAGTGTTACTACAGGAAGAAACCTAAACTAAACTAGCTTTACTTATACTGGATAGCTCTATCAGTTTTAAACTGTTCTTCCTGGAGGTCCAGTAAGGGTCATCTCTTAATGATAAGCGTTGCTGTATGGAGGGGAAACTAAACTAAACTAACTTTTTTTATAATGGATAGCTCTCCAGTGAGGGCAATCCTTTATTGATCCAGTGTTACTGCAGGAGGAAACCTAAACTGAACAAACTTTATTTATACTGGATAATCCTTTCAAGTCCAAACTGTTCTTCCCAGAGGTCGAGTAAAGGTCATCCATTGTTACTAGGGGGGAAACCAGAGTACTTGGAGAAAATCTTTGGTGTTTAGTGTCTTAGAGTTTAACTGATTCATTTTACTGTATATATACTATCATGTTATTTATACATCATAGACATGCATTAACATAGAGCCAACAGTATAAACGGATGTATCAGTTTGACTTTATATCAAATAGCACAGGTTTCCGCCAATAGCAAAAGTGAATAAAAAAGGTCTGGTCCTTACTAGACCTCTGGGAGAACAGCTTTGAAATAATAGAGCTATTAAAATTTAGTTTAGGTTTCCTCCTGTGGTAACACTTCATCAATAAGAGATGATCTTTACTGAACCTCTAGGAAGAACAGTTTATAGAACTGATAGAACTATTCAGTATAAATAAAGTTAGTTCAGTTTATACGTTTCCTTCTGTAGTAACACTGGATCAATAAGAGATGATCCTTACTGGACCTCTAGGAAGAACA
>CACRXK020007315.1:0-23129 GCA_902702795.2 Paramuricea clavata
GTTACTACAGGAGGAAATCTAAACTAAATTAACTTTATTTATACTGGATAGTTCTATCAATACTAAACTGTTCTCCCTAGAGGTCCGATAACGATCATCTCTTATTGATCCAGTGTTACTACAAGAGGAAATCTAAACTAAACAAACTTTAATCCAAATTTCTCTACGCTTCTTTACTTGCATTGAGATTTATACGCAACTCATTATTTCTCTCTACGTTTCCAGGTGAACGTCCTTTTAAATGTGACTCATGTGGACGACAATTCAACCATCGAAGCCACTTTAATAACCATCTGAGAATTCACACTGGTGAAAAACCATTCAAATGTGAAACTTGTGGCAAACAGTTTTCTCGGAAAGCCAGTGTGAGGTACCATATGAAGGTCCACGGTGTCACCATGACAGCTGATGGTCAAACTACCAGCACAGTACAGACCAATACTGTACAGAGCAGTACAATTGACCATGAACAGGTAATTAACAGTATAAGGTACCATAAATTCATTGTGTCACGATCAGTACAGATACCTTCATAGTACAGTACTGGCAAAAACTTCCATTACATTATTATTCAGTTCGCTCACCATTGGGGCTTTTCAGTGACCGATTACATCAAGTATTACGCTCATGCTACTTACTTAGCCTGGACTATTTATCTTTACAACAATTGAGATGTAATATATGAACAACGAGAGCGAGTGGGATATCCAAACACGAGAAAACAATGTATGAAAACTCATGCGCGAACCGCGAGTGTTTTCATACATTGTTTTCAAGTGTTTGGATATCCCGGTGAGACACGAGCTCGAGTTGTTTATATGGCTTCTCAAATGAATCGAGACGTAACAGAATGTTTTCGTTTGCTGATTTGAATCAGAATTCTTAATCAAGCATAACGTAATAGGCAATTCCAGCTTTTAGTTTATGCGTGCAGGGGACGATGGGAAGTAAGGTACCACATTGCTGATTATGCTGAAAAAATAAAAATGGTGGCTGTGTAAACACGGAGTGATAGCTTACACTTGTAAATATTGAAATAATTCGGTTGCTTCGGTAGTTTTTATTGAAATTTTTCAGCATAATCAGCAATATGATACCTTACTTCCCATCATCCCCTGCAGGCATAAACTAAAAGCTGGAATTGCCAATTAGGAATTCTATTCAAGTAATTTTGCATGCGTAATTAAGATATTTGATGAAAACACTAGTGACTTTCATCAAGTTTTACCGGGTTATCCAAATGGCATCTTGTGATCAAATAGGTGATTATCATTGGCTGAATTGCTCATAAATTATTAATGAATTTGAGAAATTACTTTCCTAACTGTAAATTGTGTTTACCCTAACCCACCCTGTCAGGGTACCCTGGGAGGAGCACCCGGAGAAAACCCACGACTTTCGGCAGAGCGTTGACTGACTCTTTTCACATGAGTCCGTAGCGGGAATCAAACCCACGATCTCAGAGGTGGAAAAAGCGCTTGCTCTGAAGACTACGACCGTCACCGAAGCCCCAAAGGGAGGGAAGGGAGGTGCACAACGATCTCAGGAGAGGTGTGCACCTCCCCATACCTCCCCTTAAAATCTGACCATGGTTTTCTCGGTTAGCTTGGACCATATAAACAGACCTTAATGAACCTTTACTTTTGTTTTGAAGGTGACTGCAGGTCAAGTTGTAAGCCAACTGACTAACGAGGCTGATGTTCAGTTAGCTGAAGTTTTAGTGGCTGTCAGTGATGCTCTGGTGGCAGCCAACCAAGAGCAAACCTCGAATGAAGACGTACAGTTGATACAGGAGGGTACTGAGGGACAAGCTAATGCTGATGGTAGTGTCCAAATCTTGGAAACTGGTGAACAACAAGGCATCGAGACGGATATGAATGCTGATCAAACTGTACCCATTATTACCAGTGAAGAGTCTGGTCAGGTGGGCTGAGTATGATTTCATGTATTGTATACAGAATGTTAGGGTTTGTAATCCAAGTGATTATATGTGAGAATATATGCGTGAGAATATATACATTGTGAGAGTGAGAATATATACATTTTAAGACCTGACCAGGAACGACTTCGAAAAATGCAGCACAAGGTCCTCTGGTAGGAATTGTATACAGCCTGCTTCGATACAGACGATGCTGCACAACTTGTTGTGCTGTGTTGTGTTGTGTTGTGTTGTGTTGTGTTGTGTTGTGTTGTGTTGTGTTGTAAATCAAACTCCGCTCACAGAGGTAAAACAGTTACCCATGTAAAATACATTTAGTAAAACACATGCTTATCTTTTTAGATAATTCATAATGCTCAAGTGATAGATGCCACTCAATTAACTGAAGAGCAACTGATGCAGGTATTTTTTTAAAATTCTTGGCTCTACTCTGCAGCTTGTCTTACTATGAAAAATCAATGAATTTCACTTGAAAAATTAATAGGTTGGCGAGAGCCGTGTGATTGCGATCAGATGGGAAATAGCCAGCGCAGTCATCCGATTTTCGGGGCAATGCAAATCGATGTCACTGCTTCGGCTTCCGTGTGAATTCAAAAGAAAATGGGCAACCGCCCTCCCTTTCCCCCAAGAAGCTTATCCAGCCTATTGTAGATGCAAGGTTTGCAAAAATCTGTTCACAAGCCATCAACAAGTTGTGTTCGCACTGCTTGTTCCCAGTTGTTGTAACAAGTTTGGAACAAGCTGTTAACAACTTGTCACAAGCTTGATGGCATTATCAGACTTGTTACAAGGTTGTTCTAACAAGTCTGATAAAGTCATGATATAACAAGAATGTTACAAAGTTAACGACACAAGATTGTGACAATATTGTTATATCATGATTGTATCGGACTTGTTGGAACAACTTTGCAACAAGTCTGATCATATCAACAAGGTTGTTACAAATTGTTCACAGCTTGTTTCAAACTTGTTGACAACTTGGGACAAGCAGCGCGAACACAACTTGTTGATGGCTTGTTGGCAGACTTGCTACAAGATGTGAGATTTTTACGTTTGTACGCGTGCTTTAAATAAACACGTAAAATTCTCATATCTTTTGGCACGTTTGCCAACAAGCCGTCAACATGTTGTGTTCTCACTGCTTGTCCCAAGTTATCAACAAGTTTGGAACAAACTGTTAACAACTTGTAACAACCTTGTTGATATTATCAGACTTGATATTTGTGATGTTACTCTGAGTGTATATCCACACAGGGCGAGCTTGAAAAATACAAATATCATATTCACCTGAGTACACAACACCAACACAGAAAAAATCATTATCAGACTAGTGTTGCAAGGTTGTTCCAACAAGTCTGATACAGTCATGATAACAATATTGTTACAACCTTGTGTCGTCAACCTTGTAACATTCTTGTTATATCACGATTGTATCAGACTTGTTACATTGATATCATTTATGTAAACCAGAGTAGCGAGCGAAACATGATTGATATACCTGGTTGCAGTGCATCAAGCTTGTTACAAGTTGTTAACAGCTTGTTCCAAACTTTTTACAACAACTGGGAACAAGCAGTGCGAACACAACTTGTCGACAGCTTGCGAACAGATTTGTAATAACCTTTTTGCAGACTTGTAACAACTTGTGCGTTTTTACGTGGGTAGTACTTAAAGATTTAAATATTTTCCAGGTGAGCAATATCACGAATGTTCAAACGAGCGAGGGCCAGTTGATTGCCATGAATGTAGAAGATGCCCACGTGATCGACCCGAGCCAACTGCATGCTCTCAGCGTGATCGCAGAGGCAGCCAAAGGCAATCAAATCCATATCCCAGATATCATTGCGGCCGCAGCAGCATCCGGCGTGAATATCACAACATCTGATGACGTCGATCATATTGTCGCTGTCCAGGCTGAAAATGGACAGCAAGCGCATGTGGAAATACAACAAGAAATGCAAGAAGGCGTGGTTACCACTAACCAAGAGGAACAGCCAATGGAAACAGCATGAGTGATGACGTATGGTTGCTGGCTTTTGATCTATTATGACGACTGGACTACACGAGCTAATAATGCTTATAGCTATATATTCCATAGCGGTACGAAGAACACTTATCCGATACGGAATGTACAACTTTCAAAAGCTGCAGTAATAGACAATTCCCATTATAGACTTAATTTTAAAACTAGGCAAGGAGATGCAAATAAATCACCACAACTAGAAAGAGCATGCTACAATTAGTAAAATTACAAAGTTTGGTTGCGAAATGTTGTAAAATGCGGAAAATATAGCCTTGCAAAGTTCGCAAATTTTGTCAATTTCCGCACGCAATACAAAAGTATACAAAATTTGCCAACTTTGCAAGGCTATATTTTCCACATTTTACAACAATTCGCAACCAAACTTTGTCATTTTACTAATTTTAGTATGCTCTTTCTAGCTGCGGTGATTTATTTGCATCTCCTTGCGGCTAGTTTTGAAATTAGTCTATAATGGGATTGTCTAATCCTCTGAAAATAGCGTTCCTAAAAGATAGGGATAGGTGTTTTTTCACGTCGCCACGGAAACCTGCTTAAGTGATAATGCAAATCAGCTTGAAAAACAATCGTGTTTTGGAAACGTCTTTGACAATAAAACTTCTCGTTATTAAATACGAAATTTTCGCTTCGTTTAATTCGTAAAAGTGTAACGTTTTATAAAGACATCGGGAGCGTTTTGCTCATAGTAAAGGCTGTGTATTTCTAGCCATTTGTATATCCGTTGTTCCATTAACATCCAAATATATTGTTTGCCAACTTACCAACACAGAAAAAATCATGATTACTAGATTACACTGATATCGAAGGAACTAGACTCAGTTCCGAAATATCGCATACTTGAACCGACCTGACCGCGTAGCTCAGTTGGCAGAGCATTGGGATAGTATTCCAAAGGTCGTAGGTTCGATTCCCACCGTGGCCAGGCATATTTTTCAAGCTTGCCCGGTGTGGATATACACTCAGAGTAACATCACAAGCATCATATTCACCTGAGTACATTACACCAACACAGAAAAAATCCAGTTTATTCCAATTGAAAATCCGTCATATTGCATGACTTGAAATTTGGTTATCTTTTCATCGGTCACGCAAACACGAAACCTAATCCAATCTCTAATCTCATAACCAATCATATTTCGTGATTGCGTGACATGAAAATGTAAGGCCAAATAAAAAAAAATACTTGGTTAGCGTCACACTCTCACAAATTTTCAGAGGCGGGCGGGCGGATTTTTTTTTTAATTTTTACTCGTTTTTTAATTTTTTAATAGTATTTTTGGAGGGGATGGGGGTGGTTTTCCACCATATCGGTGATATTTTTTGTACTGAAGTTGCGAAGGCCGCCATTTTGCTTTAAGAACCTTGTATACCCAAGCCTACGCGCTCCTATCGATCAAGTATATAGCGCGAAGGTCTGAGCATGAGAAAAATTTCAAATATTAAACTGTTTTAAGCTGTAAAACGAAGAGATTTACATAAAAAAAATTAAAAAAAATTCAGAGGCGGCAGAAAA
The DNA here is from genome assembly GCA_902702795.2 of Paramuricea clavata. Lineage (NCBI taxonomy): Eukaryota > Metazoa > Cnidaria > Anthozoa > Malacalcyonacea > Plexauridae > Paramuricea > Paramuricea clavata. The sequence continues at coordinate 5,494 of CACRXK020007315.1, forward strand.
TCGAGAGGCGGGCGGTGACGCTAACCAAGTATTTTTTTTTATTTGGCCTAACCTGAAATTTGCAGTATCCTGATGTCTTAGGGATACCAGATTTTGAGTTTGGATACTGAACGTCGCAATCGAAAACGACATCACAGTTCATAACAATGAGTGATTCCAGCTACACAAGAAAAACGAAATCCATTACCATAGCTGGAAAGAGCATCTTAAAATGAGTAAAATTGCAAAGTTTGGTTGCGAATTGTTGTAAAATGTGGAAAATATAGCCCTGCAAAGTTCGCAAAATTTTGTACCATTTTTGAGCCGAAAGTGGTTTATATTTTTACCACGCGTAATACAAATATATACAAGGCTGCTATTTTGACCGCGCGTAGTACAAATATATACAAAATTTGCGAACTTTACAGGGCTATATTTCCTTCATTTTACAGCATTTAGCAACCAAATATTCAAGCCCTGAAATCATTGTGTGGCATATGTAATGTTCTTCTCGATCTTCCTTGCATAACTAATTAGCAACCGAAATACGTGGCAGTGAGCATGCGCTGTACAGACGAAATTCTTCAAAATGGCCGATCATAAACAAGGATTTTTTTCGGTAAGTTTTTCTTAAATTTCTCGTTTTTCTAACAATAAATTTGTACAGAAATGAGTTTGTACAAAAATTTTATATTTTGGTTTGCCTAATTTCGTGTGTGAATATCATATTTCGTTCAGGGAACTTTGGTGGTATGTTTGTCATTTCTTGTGTTCGCCGTGAAGGCATTTTATTTGCCTGGAATTGCTCCTATCGACTATGAAAGTGAAGGCCCTTTGGAAATAAAGGTAGAGAGTTCAAAGTACTTTGTTCAGAGTGCTTAAATTTGGCTATAAACCGTCGCAATTGATCTCCCAGGAAAGATCTTAAAAGATCTTTCACAAATATTGAACTCTCAGCAAGCGTCTTGCAAAATAGATTCGGGAAAAATTGACAGTATTTATACATGATTGGTGAATTTTCATTTTGATTTGTACTTTCAACATTCTTAAAATATTTGCTGACATATTTGGTACACATGTTATTTTGTTTATGTAATGTATAAAATAAATAGAGGAATTAGCTAGCAAGTACCTGACAGTGAAGTGTGAAGTTGGTCGGTGTTGCCCCCAGGATTTTTTAGGGAAAACATTTTGCCCCCCTAGGAAGTGCTTGATATAAACAATTCAAACACTAATCTGCCACAAATGTCTTAATTTCATTGTGTTTAATACCTATTTGGTCACTTTTGTGCCCTTGGCAGACCTCTCAACTTTGCAGAGAAGTTAAGAGTGAGATTGGGGATGTGGATGACACCTTTGTAAAAGTTCGGGGGTCTGGCATTTCGTACATTATGAGAGCTGGTGTTTTTTAATGAAATACATTGCTTCATAACGTCCTTTAAGACAAGGCACTTTAGTTACAATAACTGTATTGCTGCGACATACAGTAATGAGCTTTAATTTGCCTTTGATAATTTACATATAGAATTCTGCTCCGAGTGTTCTTCCTTTTGTCTGCCGTAATTACATAATTATGCGTACTATTTTGTATCCAAATTGCGGGCAAAATGTCGGGCCGTATATGCAGGAACAATAACACACGATTATATATTTGATTCGCGATCCGTATAATGATTAATAATGTGCATTTATTAAGAATACAATATTATATTATTGAAAAAATACTATGAAACTGCTATATGCGTGAGATTTACTAAACGTGGCGTGAGAGCATGAGAGTGAAGCGAATTGTGTGAGACTCACGCCGAATGTGTGAGAGTTGAGAGGTCTGCCTTGGGCTTGGAGACTGTTTTGTGGCTCTGCCCCTAGATTTTTAGCTTTTGTGCCCCAGAGATCTCATTGAAAACTGCCTTGTGTTGAAAAGTGACTTGAAATCGACAATATTGGGTTGATACATTAACTAGCAGGTTGATGATTTTGTTCAATTGTCTAATGAAAGGGTATGATCGTTGTTATTTAGGCTGTAAAGATGACGAGTATCAAGACACAGCTGCCTTATGATTATTATTCATTACCATTTTGTGCACCTGCTAAGAAACAGTACATTCCAGAAAATTTAGGTAAATTGTGATGGGTCATTAGAGCTCGACAAGTGGACTCTGTGGCTCAGTTGGTTAGAACGCTGTATATGCTGTATAATACCATGATCACCTCGATTTTCATTGTTCTGAAAGGGAATGTAAATCCTGTATTTCCCTCATTACCCATGCATACGCTTTTGTCTTCTAAATTTTCCCGGGAAATTTAGTTGAAAACAAAAGATTTCTTTGTCTTCTAATTCGACCCTGCATGCTTGATGAGGGAAATAATTTTCCCAAAGACAAAGAAATCTTTTGTCTTTTACTAAATTTCCCAGAAGACAAAAGCCTACTTCCAAAGCGTACCTTGTGCTTCGCTTTAGGACTGTTCGGTATACCGATATACCGAAAATATCGGTATTAAATCAATATCGGTATATCGATACCGGATATTGAACCATACCGATATATACCGATATTTCCGATATACCGGAATGTTTCAGTATACCGTGTTAAATTTACCAACTATATGGCAAAACCATAACCTTTATTTTACTGCTGAATAGCATTTCAAAGAACTTTCTACTGCAATGATTTAGAATTTCCACTTCAGTGAGATTTTACACTGAGTATGTGTCGTTCGAAACAGCTGCGAAATTATCGTTTTCCCTTTTAGAATTGCTCAAAATTTCTTCAAATTTCCATTAAAGAATTTTCTTTTATTATAATTATCAAAGGAAAACCGGTATATACCGATAATGGGTCGTTCCAGAAAAGATCCATACTCCCCCCACGGAGGAAATTTCAGCCGTCCGGAGGGGGAGGGGAGAAAAAATTGTTTCGGATAATAGTAAATGTATTAGGACATCCGAAGCGGGTAGGGGGGTTAACTTCCTATTCCTCCATGGGGATGGTATGGATGTTTTCTGGAATGACCCAATATCAGTATAATTTTTTCGGTATACCGATACCGGAAATTTCTCATACCGAACATTCCTACTTCGTTTTGCACCGTCCCTGTGAATTTTTGCACCTCCCCTGAAAAGTCATGCACCTCCCCTTGAGGAATATAAGTTTCAATGATAGATCAATTCAAAGTGAAAATTTGACATTTTTTGGTTGCTTAGGGTCCACACTTCATCAGAACGTTTTTCTGTAAAATTGAAACACTCTGTGATAGTCATTCATCACTGTGTCAAGTACAATGTTTTAAAAGAAACTTTGTAGTAATTGTAATGAAGGGCAAAATTGGATGAGTTGTACAATCATAATTCATTTAATATACTGATACATACCAGGTGATCTTGATACGTGGAAAAGTACTGGCACTAGTTGTCAAATAGAAATCCATTTTATGATTAAAACAACTGAATATCTCCTGTAATATACTTTATTTCGATTCCATATTTTTGTCAGAGTTATAGTTCCCGTAACCAAACATAATTACAAAATTTCAACTAGTTTCATAAAGAATAATGAAAGATATAATTGACTGAATACATCAAAATGGATTTCTATTCGGACAACCCTTTCTGAGCACTAATTGGCTAAAATACGAACACGAGATCACCTGGCCTATATACACTACATACATAAGTCGTTGACTTCTGCCCGTTCTAAGCCCTAACTTTCCATGGGGGTCGTGAGGTAGACCGCTGTACCTCTCCTAAATTTTTTCCACCACAATTTTGACTAAAATCTGGCCTTGGAATAGACCTTTCCCCTTTTGAGTGAAATTTTGATCTAGACGAGTCTGGACAAAAATTTCATCACAGCTTGAAAGAACATCACAAAATTAATAATATTCCGAAGTTTCGTTGCGAAATGTTGTAAAATGCGGGTCGTATAATCAAACTGATTACCAATTTCCCATTTGTAATGCAAAATGACTGAAAAACGGCAAAACTTCGCAAGGCTATATTATCCGCATTTTACAACATTTCGCAACAAAACTTTGGAATATTACTAATTTTGTGATGCTCTTTCAAGCTGTGATGAAGGCTTGTCTAGATCAAAATTTCACTCATAAGGGAAAGGTCTATTTATCATAAATAAAATGGCTACTTTCAGTAAAATTGTCAAAATTAATTGATGCATTTTAAATTTTTTTCAGGTGAAGTGTTGAGAGGTGATAGAATTGTGAATACACCATACAAGGTAAGCTTGTCGAGGATGGTGATTTCTTTGGAAAATGTTAGAATTGCTTGGTTAACTTGCCTTAATTGGTTAGTTATGCACACTGCTGATACCAACCAGGAAATTTTATATTTCCACACAACCCTACCATTCTCAAGGTGTTTTGCATGATGATTTCTAAATTGATCAGCTCTTTAAGTACTATCATGGATAATAAAATAAATGGATAGGAAACTAGCTGACGTGACCTAATGTTTTCAATGAGTTGATGGCGTGGTTGGATGCCTCAACCTAGTTGAAAACCAAATTCTCAAAAACGGCATGTTTAGCAATAATACAGCTAAACATTTTAGTCAAAGAGCAAATAAATATAACCACGCCATTTTTCGATGAAAACTCTGTATTCCCAATCAATTTTAGCAAATATTTCAAGCACTAAACAGTGAAAATACATCGCAAATTTTGTTAAAATTTGTGACGCCAATTTCGTAGCTACAAATGTAAAAAATACAAATAAATAAAAAAAGTAAAAAATACATTTGTTGTGGCTTAGGCATGTTTTTAAAACAATTAGACCAGTTTATGCTTCAATATCACCCTTTTAAAGTTGAAAATATAGCAAAACAAATGCCGAGAACTTTGGTAACATTCGCAATACGTGTGACGTCACGTTTTTCAACAAGGATGCAGTCAATTACGTCAGGAAGTTTCCTATCCAGTTATTTTACAATCCATGGTACTATTTAACCCATTGAGTGGCAGCACTCTCCCCCTGACGAGTAAAATTGTCTGGCGTTAGACAGAGTAAAATAACAACGCAGGGCACATTGGGGCGCATTGCCACTTAATGGATTAACAGGGTGCATGGGCAGATCGTCTGATTAATCCATTGAGTGGCAGCACTCTCACATGGCTTAAAAAGCGACCCATCTGATGAGTACATCAGCCATTCCGAAGTTGATGAGAGGATTGGGGACAAGTGTTAAAAAGTGCCCAAATTAAGAAATGAACCAAATCTCTAAAAAGACCACCTCAAAATTAGTACGTATACAAAGTTTGAAGACGTTTACATGAATACCCTTCGAATAATAAGCTTTCGAAAAACGTGATGTTTACTATGAAATGTACTGTAAAAACAGTCTTTTAATCAGTAATTTCATAATTTTCAAAAGCTTATTATTCGAAGGGTATTCATGTAAACGTCTTCAAACTTTGTATACAAACTTTGATTCGGTTCATTTCTTAATTTGAGCACTTTTTAACACTCGTCCCCAGTCCACTCATCAACTTCGGAATGGCTAATTGGCGAAGTAATTTTTAAAATAAACATTGTCTAAGCCGAGAAAATCAAAGCTAAAGTTTATGTAAATTAACATGATTTTTTATATAAAACCACCCACACAGCAGTGATTCCCTAAGTTGTATTTTCCTCGTGAATGGACGACTTGCGCTTTAGAAAAATTTTTAATCTGGGAATAACAAAGGATATTTTCGGAAAGAAGTTATCAAAATTAGAAAAACTGCAAAGTTTGGTTGCGAAATGTTGTAAAATACGGAAAATATAGCCCTGCGAAGTTGGCAAATTTGTATACATTTCTATTACGTGCGGAAATTGGTAACTAATTTAGTTACCAATTCACGCACGTAATACAAAAGTATACAAATTTGCCAACTTTGAAGGGCTATATTTTCCGTATTTTACAACATTTCGCAACCAAACTTTGTAATATTACTAATTCCAAGACGCTCCTTCTAGCTGTGGTGATAGATTTCGTTGTTCTTACTTAGATTAAAATTTAGTCTAAAGCGCAAGTCGTCCATTCTTAATGAGTTTTTGAAATGTAGTAAAAATATGTCATAGGTGAAAGTGATGATAAATAAATCCTGCACCATTCTATGTGACAAAACGTGGTCTCCTGAAGAATCTCAAACTGTAGCCAAGAGAATCAAAGAAGATTACTCTGTTCATATGTAAGTGGACAGAAAGTTGTTTTTATCGACAAACAACTTGTTATAAATTGTAGAATCAATACAGTCGAACCCCTAGATTAAGTGAACTCCTTCGGGACCTCACCGATGTGTCCGCTTGATAAGGGTATGTGCGTAATAAGGTGTGGAACACATCAGGAGTAGCACCCATGTTCTCTTGCAAGCAACATTGCAATAGTGTCTCACAATATTGCAATTTTGATAGGTAGATTGCTCTGAGCAATTTTCAACCGACGTGAACAGATTGCAAGTTGAAACTCACAAAAGATTTGTAAACAATTAGCATCGCTGATTGAACTATAAGAAACAGAGAAGCACCAATCCAGTTGCTCAGACTATTTGACTCGCTTCCTTTTTGCTAATAGTCCAATCAGAGGCTTTGTTTACAATTTTTTGTGAAGTTCAACTTGCAATTTTGTTCGCGTCGGTAGCAAATTGCTCAGAGCAATCTGCCTAATCATAATTGCAATATTGTGGGACAATCTTGCAATGTTGCTCGCAAGAGAACATCCGGTTTGACTGTAGGAGGGGGGCAGGGTCTTAGCTAGGATTTTAGATCTTGGGCGTGTTTCTAATGATCAGGGTGTGCACATGTCAATTACCTTGAATAGCAAAATCACGGTTCTAGTTATGCTCGCCAACAATAATGCCTGTGGTTGTTCTATATGCTTTGCAACCAAATACAAGACGAGCATACACTCGTATTGCGCACCGACATTAAAATATTAAGTTATTTCAGCAACTCTTGGGGTATTAAATCCATTTTAACACCATACAGTTCCCATTATCCATCAAAACATTAAAACATCACGGATCACTTTTGCCAATTCAACAACAACAGTAGATTTACAAACATTCTTGCGACGTAAATAGGAAGAAATTCTGTCTGTTGTAAGTAGCACCACCTTATTTTATGAACCTACATGGCCTTATATAAATAGTGAATCCGCGTTCATTTTATCTAGCCGTGTTTTTCCACTTTCGGCCGCGATAACGCGGCCAACACGGCCCTCTAGCGTATTGTTCTTGCATGTTTTAAGACTTGGAGTATTTTTTTCTTGCAGGCTGGTTGATAATCTTCCAATAGCTACAAAATTTCGAACTTTGGATAATACCGAGGTGAACTACTATGATAATTTGTGTTTCTTATATGTTCCGTCAGTAGGGCCACTAATAATCAATGTTGCTTTTTCTAGTTTCAATATGAACATGGCTTTAAACTTGGCTATGAAAGAGATGGAAAAGTAAGATTTGTGTCTGAAATTCTTGCATGTTCATTAATTATAGCCAATGTACACTACACAACTTTCGCCTCAAAGTGTTGTATATGCATCCTGGTTACAACTTCACGACTTGCCTATGTTGCCATAGGTGAGTGCATGGTGTGCTTGATTTAATGAGGTTACATAATAACCAAGGTTAATATCATAGGAACCGCGCGCAGTCTGGGTACGCAGGCCTTAAAATATCTTTTACATGGCCGTCTGACAAAATGTCCGATGACGTTGAGTTTGGGTCGGACATATGTCCGATGACCTTCAGTTCAGTTTTGACTTCGAGTAAGTCTGAATGACACGTCAAATGAATATCAGCACAATGTATTAATTCTGAACGGTAAATGTTGTAAAGATATTAAATAATTCGTTTCTTTCATACTTATTTCCAAGCCAAAATTAACTTGCTTTCCAGAACAGCAGTATTAAAAAAAGACTTCGACAACTTAAGCCCGTTTTCCACTTCATTATTTCGCTCGCCACCCCACGCTCGACTACGCTAAAACAACATTTCCAGTTCACCTTCTATACAATAGTACTCTGGTTTTCCATTTAATATACAAGCCTCTAGTCCTGGGCTAGGGTACATTTGATTTACGATGGACAAAGCTACATTTCGGTCGGACACCAATTCACTCGGGTCGGACAAACAATAAACCTCAGTTTCACTTAGGTCGGACAGAATGTCCGGTGGTTTCCTCTCTACGTCGGACAATTTCACGAATGGGTCGGACAATGTCCGTGACCGACCGATATTTTAAGGCCTGCGGGTACGACATGTGCCCTCAGGATATCGGATATAGAGAGTGCCAAGCAGACTCTCGGGTCATTAGCTAATTCATAGCCAACTGCAATGGTTATCTGCTCAGAGAAGAAGCAATTTTTTTTTTCATGACTACAATTGATTTTCAATTTAATTTCCATCGAACAAAGTTCGGTGTGATAAGGTGCAGACGTTCGGTGGTCAGCTCCTGAATGGACAGGTCCACGTGATTCGGACCTGAATCCAAGTAACTCAAATCCGTAGATCATTAGCTGACCACGTCTGCACCTAACCATCCACACGGGTAAGTATGGTGACGACAGATATTGACACAGTACAATTCCAGCGGTGTAGCCAGCCCAACAATTTGGTCCCGCTATGCAAATTTCAACTCATTATTATCATTCATTTCTTTAGAAATTGATTGTGTTGATAGTTTATAAACATGGCAATATTTGCATAGCGAGACTGCAGTGTAGATTATAACGGTCGGCAGTCGGCTATTTGCCAAACAAAAACACCAAATGGCCGATCAATTTCATTCTGCACGGACATTTTGACCGATCAAATAAAATAGACAATGTTCATTTAAATTGAAGGTAGCTTATATAAAAAGGACTGTTTGAAAAGCATACTATACCTACTGTACCATGCAATCAATAAATATTTGGATGAAAATTGAAAAAAGCATTCAGAGGAAACATTGTCATTGAGCTTCTCTTTTAGCAAATACTCTCTCAAGTGACCGAATCTCGATAGTAAGTCTATAGCGTTTCCAATACTTACTACTTACAAAAAGAGGTTTTATTTTTTCGTAAAAATGGTTGAAATAGTTGGCCGACCATTCTTTGCCAATGTCCGAGCAACAATCTTGTTGGTCGGACATTTGTCAGACCTAAGCAAAAACGTTATAATCCACACTGCGAGACTGAATTGTCGGGCTGGCTATATGCCACTGTACAACTAAAGTTGTAAGCAGGTTGCATGTGACGGTTCTAGGCAAAATTGTGCAGTGTAAATGGGCCTTTTGTTACTTTCATTGTTATGGTAATCAAAACTATATTTCTTCAATTTGTAGATCTATATCAATAATTTTCTTCATTTGGTAATCAAGTATCACAAAGATAACTCGTAAGTTATGTTACTAATGTCTAACACCCCCCCTAGAGAAGTTTAGAACCACCCTAAAAAATCTGCTTGACCATACGTTTTCTGCATTTCGAAAATATGTAAACATGTTGAGGTTGTTGTTGTACAGCCATATTTTCAAATATACTGTACTTTAAACCATCAAGCACCAGTGCTCTCCCCTTGACGAGTAAAATCGCCTGGTGTTAGTCAGAGTAAAATAATAAAGTATTGCGCATCAGGGCGCAATGCGACTCAATGGATTAACAAGCAAATTTACTGTACTGTACTACAGCAACTGTCCAGTCACGCACACGTGATAAAAGGCCGATATAAACTTTATAAACAAACGATAGTGTAAAACGTAACAGAACGGCGAACATGCAGATTCGGCCATCTCAAATAAAAGTAATGTTGGGATAGTAACGTTGTAGACTGCAGAGGAGAGTGGGCAGTAAAGCTACCTCATCATGCACCACCCCATGGAAAACCTGCACCCCTTAAGGCTAGATCCGCCCATTTTAGCTAAGTGCTCTAAAGTTATTTTAGCCTTTGTTGTCAGTAACGAATCTCGCTTGATTTGTTTTGTAGTGGGTCATTTCGTGTTGTCGGCTTTGAAGCTCAACCAATGAGGTATTGTTTACTTGTCTGGCTTTAAAATCAGTGGCGAAGCCAGCCATGGTAACTGGTCATGCTATGCTAATAAGCCTGCAAATAGGTTAAAGACAATACATTTCTAAATGTTTTAATAATGCTAATCATTAAACATTTACATAGCTCGCCACTGTTTAAAGTTTTCTCTACACATCAAAATTGTGAAATTTGGCAAAAATGATATTTTTCATTAGCTGCATATTAAATTGGCATGTGTTTATTTTGGTTGCAGCTTAGTAATGGCAACAGTCATAGTCATAGTAGTCATAGTCATAGTCATAGTCATAGTCATAGTCATAGTCATTAGTCATTAGTCATTAGTCATTAGTCATTAGTCATAGTCATTAGTCATAGTATAATAGTCATAGTATAGTAGTCATAGTCATAGTAGCCATAGTTACAGTAGTAGTAGTAATAGTAACAGTCATAGTCATAGTAGTCATAGTCATAGTAGTCATAATCATAGTAGTCATACTCATAGTCATAGTGGTCATAATAGTCATAGTGGTCATAATAGTCATAGTGGTCATAGTGGTCATAGTGGTCATAGTAGTCATAGTCATAGTAGCCATAGTGGTCATAGTAGTCATAGTCATAATCATAGTAGTCATACTCATAGTCATAGTGGTCATAGTAGTCATAGTCATGGTAGTCATAGTCATAGTAGTCATGGTCATAGTGGTCATAGTAGTCATAGTCATAGTAGTCATAGTAACAGTCATAGTCATAGTCATAATGATAGTAGTCATACTTATAGTCATAGTGGTCATAGTAGTCATAGTCATGGTAGTCATAGTCATAGTAGTCATAGTCATAGTAGTCATAGTGGTCATAATAGTCATAGTAGTCATAGTAACAGTCATAGTCATAATAGTCATAGTCATAGTAGTCATAGTCATAATAGTCATAGTCATAGTAGTCATAGTCATAGTGGTCATAGTAGTCATAGTAGTCATAGTAACAGTCATAGTCATAGTCATAGTCATAGTCATAATCATAGTAGTCATACTCATAGTCATAGTGGTCATAGTAGTCATAGTAGTCATAGTAGTCATAGTCATAGTAGTCATAGTCATAGTAGTCATAGTGGTCATAGTAGTCATAGTCATGGTAGTCATAGTGGTCATAGTAGTCATAGTAGTCATAGTCATAGTAGTCATAGTGGTCATAGTAACAGTCATAGTCATAGTCATAGTCATAGTCATAGTCATAGTCATAGTCATAGTCATAATCATAGTAGTCATACTGATAGTCATAATGGTCATGGTAGTCATAGTAGTCATAGTCATGGTAGTCATAGTCATAGTAGTCATAGTCATAGTAGTCATAGTGGTCATAGTAGTCATAGTCATAGTAGTCATAGTAACAGTCATAGTCATAGTCATAATCATAGTAGTCATACTCATAGTCATAATGGTCATAGTAGTCATAGTAGTCATAGTCATGGTAGTCATAGTCATAGTAGTCATAGTCATAGTGGTCATAGTAGTCATAGTCATAGTAGTCATAGTAACAGTCATAGTCATAATCATAGTAGTCATACTCATAGTCATAGTGGTCATAGTAGTCATAGTAGTCATAGTCATGGTAGTTATAGTCATAGTAGTCATAGTCATAGTAGTCATAGTGGTCATAGTAGTCATAGTCATAGTAGTCATAGTAACAGTCATAGTCATAGTCATAATCATAGTAGTCATACTCATAGTCATAATGGTCATAGTAGTCATAGTAGTCATAGTCATGGTAGTCATAGTCATAGTAGTCATAGTCATAGTGGTCATAGTAGTCATAGTCATAGTAGTCATAGTAACAGTCATAGTCATAATCATAGTAGTCATACTCATAGTCATAGTGGTCATAGTAGTCATAGTAGTCATAGTCATGGTAGTTATAGTCATAGTAGTCATAGTCATAGTAGTCATAGTGGTCATAGTAGTCATAGTCATAGTAGTCATAGTAACAGTCATAGTCATAGTCATAATCATAGTAGTCATACTCATAGTCATAATGGTCATAGTAGTCATAGTAGTCATAGTCATGGTAGTCATAGTCATAGTAGTCATAGTCATAGTGGTCATAGTAGTCATAGTCATAGTAGTCATAGTAACAGTCATAGTCATAATCATAGTAGTCATACTCATAGTCATAGTGGTCATAGTAGTCATAGTAGTCATAGTCATGGTAGTTATAGTCATAGTAGTCATAGTCATAGTAGTCATAGTGGTCATAGTAGTCATAGTCATAGTAGTCATAGTAACAGTCATAGTCATAGTCATAATCATAGTAGTCATACTCATAGTCATAGTGGTCATAGTAGTCATGGTAGTCATAGTCATGGTAGTCATAGTCATAGTAGTCATAGTCATAGTAGTCATAGTGGTCATAGTAGTCATAGTCATAGTAGTCATAGTAGTCATAGTCATAGTCATAGTCATAGTCATAGTCATAATCATAGTAGTCATACTCATAGTCATAGTGGTCATAGTGGTCATAGTAGTCATAGTAGTCATAGTCATAGTAGTCATAGTAACAGTCATAGTCATAGTCATAGTCATAATCATAGTAGTCATACTCATAGTCATAGTGGTCATAGTAGTCATAGTCATGGTAGTCATAGTCATAGTAGTCATAGTCATAGTAGTCATAGTGGTCATAGTAGTCATAGTCATAGTAGTCATAGTAGTCATAGTCATAGTCATAGTCATAGTCATAGTCATAATCATAGTAGTCATACTCATAGTCATAGTGGTCATAGTGGTCATAGTAGTCATAGTAGTCATAGTCATAGTAGTCATAGTAACAGTCATAGTCATAGTCATAGTCATAATCATAGTAGTCATACTCATAGTCATAGTGGTCATAGTAGTCATAGTCATGGTAGTCATAGTCATAGTAGTCATAGTCATAGTAGTCATAGTGGTCATAGTAGTCATAGTCATAGTAGTCATAGTAGTCATAGTCATAGTCATAGTCATAGTCATAGTCATAATCATAGTAGTCATACTCATAGTCATAGTGGTCATAGTGGTCATAGTAGTCATAGTAGTCATAGTCATAGTAGTCATAGTAACAGTCATAGTCATAGTCATAGTCATAATCATAGTAGTCATACTCATAGTCATAGTGGTCATAGTAGTCATAGTCATGGTAGTCATAGTCATAGTAGTCATAGTCATAGTAGTCATAGTGGTCATAGTAGTCATAGTCATAGTAGTCATAGTAGTCATAGTAATAGTAACAGTCATAGTCATAGTCATAGTCATAGGTGTCGTAGTAATAGTAACAGTCATAGTCGTAGTCATAATCATAGTAGTCATATAGTCATAGTCATAGTAATCATTGTAGTCATAGTCATTTTGTAATTTAATTAACTTTTAAAAGGTAGAGTGCCTCGCATGGGACTTCGAGTCTCTTTTGCACTCGTGCAGTTTAGTATGTCTTGTTTCACTGTCCAATAAAGTTTACAATAATAATAATAATAATTAAAGTTTCTGTGATTACAGTTGGAATTCTGCATTGGCAAATTCTAAGTTTTGAAGGATTTGTAAGAAATGTTTGAGGGAACTGACTCAGCGTTAACCAATTAGATCAGTTTCCTCAAACATTTCTTACAAATCCTTCAAAACTTAGAATTTACCCATGCAAAATTCCTACTGTGATCACAGAAACTTTGATAGTGGAAACCATGCTTAACTCATTACAAATCCACAAAAACTATTTTTCAGCATTAGTAATATTGAAACCAAAACCGCCGTGCAAGAAACAGCAGAAGCTGAGTGTAAGCACACATTTGTCAGCCAGGAAATAAATCAAAACGGTAAGGGATTGAAAATTTCTATCTCAGTTTTGAGTGCAAAGATTTCTTTAATTTCCAAGTTTTAATTTTCTTGATGTTATCTTTGTTTTAGGAGAAAACAAGATTAGATTTGGCTATATTGTTTCTTGGGAGGTATTGGACACGTTGTATTGCTTACTATAGTTGTTTGTATATTAAAGTGGAAACCGTATGTAAACAAACGGTTTGTTTACATTTTGAACTGCTGTATATTTTAAAATATGACGCGCTGTCTGAATATCTAACACCATTTTGGTTCGCTATGCTTCTATATGAATATGAAATAGAGTTTATGTTCAGAAAAATTCGAAACATTCGAAATTTGAGCAATGTTTACATTAGAGAGCCCTCACATTGTTATGAGCAGAACCGATGCGCAGAACGGACTTGACTTCCACTTTAATAATAGCCTATACATGAACAAATTTCTCAATTCTGATTGGCTAAGAACAGTGCAATTTTTTAGAAATACAGCGCCAAAAAATGAAATACAGTGCAAAGAAAAGAAACACAGTGCAAAAATCATGAACTATTTAGGCTTTCTGATTGGCTTAAAATATGAAACAATAACAAAAATAGCCAATAAGATACAGCAATTTTCAGCAGAAACAATGCAAAGAAACAAGAACAAAAATTATTTCCATGTGAGCTACGCACATAACTGCATAATGTTTTCATGTATATTATTAATAAGTAATAGCATGGTTTCTCGTGCAATTTGAATAACATACACTCATGAGTTTTTCAATTAAAGACTTCAAATTGCACTCGTCCTTCGGACTCGCGCAATTTTGATCGTCTTTGAAAAACTTACTCGTGCATTTTTTTTTTTCAAATTACACTCGAAACCATACTATTACCTATACATATATTGTTCTGTATTGTAATAATGGATAAATATTGTACCGTCCTCTGTTTTAGCCAAGCGATATCGTGTGGGCGTCACGTTGGGATACCTATCTTGCTATGAGTGACGTTCAAATTCACTGGTTTTCAATTGTCAACTCAGTTGTCATTGCAATATTTCTCTCAGGTATGGGATTATAACAGTCTTCTTATTTTGCTTGTCTTATTATCTATTCATTATGACATTATCCATGTAGTTTTAAATTTTGCTATTTTGGTTCTTTTTGATCAAAGCCTTGTGTATAAAATGTCCAAGTTACACGTACTTCCTTGTGGAAGGTCAAACTTCGGCATTTGCTTTGCTCCTGACTTCATTCATGTCAGGTAGATATTCGTATGTAGAACCCCCCCCCCCCCTGTTTTCATCCTCATCTCCCATTTAGATAGCGGGGAGTTTGAGTTAATCGAATAAAAACGATTGAGATAGTATGGGCAAATTCATGGATTTTCGAGAGAACCGAGTTCAGCATAGCGGACTTCTGCTGTATTTTCAATAATATTTGAATGGTAGATTGGACCAGTCATTTTCCGGGTTTCAAGTAATACGTTCAACATGGGTTGTATAACATGATGAGTTCGTTCGTGTTTTTCTTCTTCTGGTAAAACAACTCATCTACCGCTTGTGCTTTATTTGTTATCATCGCGCTGATTTACAAAGAGTGGGGTCTGGATACAATCCCTTCTCTTTTCTAGATTTAATTACATGCATGCATCGCCCATCAATTTTTTGGTCAAATTATTCATATACACATCGTGCATCTTACAATTTTAGGCATCGTATCAATGATTCTCATCCGAACTCTTCGACGTGACATCGCTAAGTACAACCAAGAAGATGAATTGGTAATGACTTCTAACTGCAGTACATACTGTATTCATTAACGTTTTTGAGATGCGTAGAGTACTGTACACACGCAAAAACGCATAAGTTGTTACAAATTGGTTCACAAGCTGTCGACAAGTTGTGTTCGCACTGCTTGTTCCCAGTTGTTGTAACAAGTTTGGAACAAGCTGTTAACAACTTGTAACAAGATTGATGGCATTATCAGACTTGTTAAAAGGTTGTTCTAACAAGTCTGATACAGTCATGATATAACACGAATGTTACAAGGTTGTAACAATATTGTTATGTCATGACTGCACCGGACTTGTTGGAACAATCTTGCAACAAGTCTGGTAATATCAACAAGGTTGTTACAAGTTGTTAACACTGAAGTTGTTCCATACTTGTTGACAACTTGGGACAAGCAGTGCGAACACAACTTGTTGACGGCTTGTTGGCAGACTTGCTACAAGATGCGTGTGTACTTTAGATTGTTCTATCGATAAAGATGCCCCAAATCTTGAATATTTAGCAGGAAACAGGACATCCCGTGCCTGGAATGCTAAAGGCATTAATGAGTGATTGTCTCTTTTTATTTTTCGTCAGGATGACACGATAGAAGAAAGTGGTTGGAAGCTAGTGCACGGAGATGTTTTCCGTCCTCCGAGATTTCGCCTTCTTTTGACAGCTTGTGTTGGCTCTGGTGTCCAACTTTTTGCCATGGTTCTCATCACTTTAGGTACGCTGGAAATATACAGAGTTAAACAGAATCATTCATTTGGTTAAATGTTTGTGTTTGTCAACCTTCTTTTCTAGTTGTGGCTATGTTTGGCATGTTGTCGCCTGCAAGCAGGGGAAGTCTTTTATCAGCGGTCGTTTTTCTCTTCGTTTTTATGGGGTGAGTTATGCCACAAGGACACAAGTGAACTCCTTATACTTCGAGCATGCTAACAAACGGTACTGGCCGAATGTTTTGACTTGGTTACTTTCCGAGTGATGTTGCTGTTTTTGCATGTAGACAGTAACATGTGTAGAATTATTGATTACATGGCCAATGATAGGACTCAGTTTTCTCAACTCTAATGCCCCGGTCAAACGAGAACAAGAGTTGCATGAGAGTTGATGAGAGTTGATAAGCGAGATTTTGCATGAGAGGTTTCTCAACTCCCATGCCCCGGTCAAACGAGAACAAGAGTTGCATGAGAGTTGATGAGAGTTGAGAAGCGAGAGTTTGTATGTGAGTTTTCTCAACTCTCATGCCCCGGTCAAACGAGAACAAGAGTTGCATGAGAGTTGATGAGAGTTGAGAAGCGAGAGTTTGCATGAGAGTTTTCTCAACTCTCATGCCCCGGTCAAACGAGAACAAGAGTTGCATGAGAGTTGATGAGAGTTGATAAGCGAGAGTTTGCATGAGAGTTTTCTCAACTCTCATGCCCCAGTCAAACGAGAACAAGAGTTACATGAGAGTTGATGAGAGTTGAGAAGCGAGAGTTTGCATGAGAGGTGTCGTGTCCCGGTCAAACGAGAACAAGAGTTGCATGAGAGTTAACTGGATATTACTGGTCAAACGAGCAAAAACTCTCATTACACAATCCTTTCAAACCTTCAGTATTATTTTTGACACGGTTTAATAAAGTGTTTTTCTTTCAGAATGTTTGCGGGATATTTCTCTGCTCGTCTTTACAAAACTCTAAATGGTCAAAAATGGAAACGTGCCGCGCTAGTCACCGGAACTCTCTACCCAGGGGTCGTTGCCAGCTTGGCTTTCATATTGAACTTTTTCATCTGGGGCAAACACTCCTCGGGAGCGGTAGGTTATCAACTTTTGGTTTCATTTAGTTGCAATGGTCGCGTGAGGATTCGGTGGCGCATTTTTCAGAAAGTTGACAGGGTGGGTTAGGGTAAACACAGTTAAGAAAGTAGTATCACAATTGTTGTAAAAGATAAAATACTCTAGGCTAAGTATGTAATGGACCTATTCCCTAATGAACAAAAGTTTGATCTAGACAAGTCTAGATAACAAGTGCATCACAGCTTGAAAGAGCATCACAAAATTAGTATTATCATTCAC
>CACRXK020007316.1:0-23128 GCA_902702795.2 Paramuricea clavata
GACTTGTGAGTTGCACAGTAGACTACAAGTACATTTCAAGTGTCGATATTCGAATTGTGATAACACATATGTTTACCACTCTGGAAGAGTAAAGTAAGTTCATTTAAAATTAATAACACTGCTACAGTAGAATTAGGTCACACCTGTACATTGAGCTGAGTGCATCCCTGAGATTCTTGGGCAATGATTTCATATTTACTATTACAGACATGAAGTAGATTCCCACAGCTTCCATGTAGAGTGTGGTTCAAGTGAAAAAGACTCATTTGGATACTTCAAATGTCGGGCAAAATGTGGATATGTTTATAGCACTAAAGCCGCAAGAAACAGGTATTTATGCCAGTCAAAAGAATACAAATCAGCTAGTGCACATACAGTGAAATATATTGTGTTTTTTTCTTTTTTCTCTTCTTTAGACATGAAAGACAAAAGCATCCAAGCTTTTCTCCATTGATCCCCCCAAGTGCAGAGCCAGCCAAGGAGGCTACACCCCCTGAAGACTATGTATACAATTACCATAGAGGAAAATTAGCATATGGACTAATACTGTTTGAGTTTAATGATGCTGTCAAAGAAGGTGATGGTGACAGACTTTTTGATGTGTACAAGATGGCCCTTCTTTTGTACAAAGTTGGTGGCCATTATAAATATGCTTATGTGGTAATGCTCTACCTGGTCAAGGTAGAGCATTTATAATAAACATGGTGGCAAAGGGAAAAACATCTCATTAGATTTGAGAATGGAACAGCTTAACAGAGGGCCACCTATACCTCTTCACAAAATGCTTTCACGTAAAAATATTTTGCCTTTTCACGAGTCACGAAAAATTGAAAAAATTCCTTCACGTTCACGGAAAAATCAAAGCGATCACGATTCACAGAAAATTAAAACAAAGTTCACGAATTATTATAAGATGTCTTCCTTAATTGTAGAATCATTGTACTCGTCTGTACTTACCTCGACATGCTTTCATACCTCCAACTATGTCGAAAACAGGCTTCTGTACATCAAGTACTTCAAAAAACAGCAACAAACCGTATTTATTCCTTGGAAAGCTGATCACACAAAAGGTCACAAAACAGAAGATTCACGAATCACGAAATTTCTATCTGCCATTCACGGGTCACAGTTAAATCGAATCTTTCCTTCACATGCACGTAAAAAGATTGGAAGTCATACCATCACGAATCACAGATTAAGAAAATCATCGATCACGTTTCACGGCTAAGTAAAATAAGCCCATCACGCTTCACGCAAAAAGTATAGGGGGCCCTCTTAACAAGCTCCTTAAGACATTGTGGAGAGGTCTGGGTGCAAATTTGTCAGAAGGAAATGCACAAAGGATGGCCTGCTCTTTAGAATCATTAGAAATTGTGATGGACTCTATAGACAAATATTGTCTTATGACAGGTGAAGATGGGCATCGGTCACAAGGAAAGCCAGAAGAAGCGGTTAAGCAAATTGTTGCTGACTTAATTGAGAAAGAGGCTTTCAATCATCAACCTGGTCGGGATGGTTACCCTTCATTCCCTAATTTCCCATCTAGTATACTTGATGGGGGCTTGACTATAGAGACCTTCACAAATGGATGACAGACTTGCTGAAGCAGTGGCAATCAGTTTACAAACAAGACATAAAATGAAGTTCAACTTAATATATTTATAAATTATATATTAACTAGTAAAGTAGATTGAGGTAATTTAACCAGTTCATAACAAATCAGTATTATCATCAGATGAATCAACATAATCTAAAAAATAACATTCACTTTGCATGTCTTTGTTTGTACTTTCATATTCATAGCTACAGTTTGTTAACTGGGAAAAAAAGTCCAAAGAAGACTGCAGATTAGGAATGTCTTCAAAAACGTCTTAGATTACTTCAAGAATTTTTAGGCTATGTGCAACTGAATACACTGGAAAATTACTCGCAACAATATCTTGTATTGTGAACAAGTTTTGACAACTATTAACAATATCATCAACAAGCTCCAATGAGAAATAATTTGAAGCACCAAAAGCATTCCTGTCTGAATGATTCCTTTGTCCCAGTGAAATTTCTGTAAAGCAGCTTGAAGATCTTTTCTGTCCTCATCACTGACAGGTCGTGACAAAGTTTGGTCACATCCATGTTCTGGCAGTTTATCCTCAAATGGATATTTGAATGCGGCACCATTACCACAATCAACACAACAACATTCTTGTGAACAATGCAAGCAACAATCATGACCAGGTTCTATCGGTGCAATTGAAGAATCAAATTTGCTTGTAAGCGGCAACACGATAGCAGCCAGTGGTTTTGACAAAGTCTTTTATTTCATCTTCACAATGTGATAATTGATTACCATGGTATATAGTAATAACATGGGATAACTTTCCATCACAGCCAGCATGGCCAGCTTCTTGAAGTTGGTCAAGAAGGTTTCTTGCAGGCCCCCAGTTCACAACATGTCTAATGTCAGGGAAGTCCACTCCCATACTCAAGGCACTGCTAGCCACAATAATTCTTTTCTTACTGGATAGCATTTTAAAATCATTCAGCAGTTTTTCCTTATAATTTGGCCACGATGCAGAATGAAATATTCCAACAATAAAGTCATTGCTGTCATTTGAACCAACAGGGATATATGCATGGCTACCAAGTTTCAAAAGTAGCACATTGACAACACTTGCAATGTCGTTTAAAGTGTTCCAAAAAATAATTGTTTTGGGCAATTAGTCTCCACTTAGTTTGGTTTCATGTACTAGCCAGTCCAATTGAGAGTTCATTTCCACCTTCTTTACTTTTTTTAAAGAAAACCGTAAGTTTATTCTATTAGGACTTATGAAAATCTTTGTATAGTTAGATTTGAGGCACAGTTGCTTGGAAATGGTTTCTTGAGTATTCTTATTGGCAGTTCCAGTCAGAGCAAGGACAGGTACATCTAAGAGTCAAAAAAGATATGATTATATCATTCTCCAGGAATTCTCCTTAACCCACCAAAATCCCTGACATTAAATATTACCAAGCTTACCTTCTTTGCACAAAGAACGGAGAACAGCTACTTCACCATAGGCATCTCTAAATGCCTTTGTTTTTTTTGGCCTTGAGTTTTCTAAAACCAAAACATTATGACAATATTAGTATATGTATTTTTTTAACTTTTGAAGTAATGAAATCCAAGTCAAATCACAAATTTACAATGGACATTATAACTTGTTTATTTTGAGGTTGTAAATATTTTGAGGAGTCAAAATAAGCCAATCAGAATTTCGCGGCTGTGAGCGGCCGTAGAAACGAAAACAGATAGGCCTTTACGGCAGACGTTCCCTCCCCCTTCGCCCGTGTGGTTTTCCCCCGCTCCTCCCCCCCCCCCTCATAAAACACAGGCTATTCTCTGTGAAACTGCTTAAACAATGTTAGATCCAAAAATACCAAAATAGCAAAGAACTCGCAATATAAATCCCTTTCAAGAGTGGTCAAAACATGCAGAATTTACCAAACTGCTTCCAAGAGAAATATATTCACTCTTAGGTAGGTGTTTTCATAGTTTTAACATCACGAACATTTTAAAGGGCAATGCACTGGCATTCACAAACAAAAACTCAATGGAAATAGCATTTGAGCAAGACATAGGCTTGGGACAATGCTGATGGGATTTGGGCAGGGAAACTGGGATTAGGACACCCCACCCCCCTTCAGAACTCTTGTATGAGGAGAATTGATTTTGGGAGTTTCTGTAACAATACAACATTTTGAGAAAAAATGTATTGAATCCAAAAGTCATATGATTAATAAAGTAATAAACAAAATCATGGGGGTGGTGTCCAACACAAATTACAGGTGGTCCTTCACCTTATTAGATCTAGTGTCCCACTCACATTGCATCTACCTTAGTCACAAAGCCTTGCTGCCAACTAGTGCAAAAATGGATGTTCAAGCCTAATTAAATATTTACTTTACTAAAGACCTGTTTACACAGGCGATTTTTATGGCGATTTTTATGGCGATTTGGATGGCGATTTTTTTAGCGACTTTAAATCGCACATGTAAAATACCGGCAATTTCATAGCAACTTTACGGCAATTCAATTGCAACTTCATGCAAGTTTTTGGTAGTGGGCAGCAGAGTATTAGGGCAGGCAGGCATGCGCGTATGTGAGCTTTAAAGCAAACCAGAATAAATGACCGATGACAACAAATATTACAAAAATTTTAAAATACATTTACAGTTTGAAATGTGAGTTTAATGAAATTTAGTAAGGTTCAAGTATGAATGAAACATGGAAGAAACAGATGAATTATTAGAGGCTGTAAGTTTAAGCATTGCTGCCGTCCTTGTTGCTTGCAGATGAAAAAAGAAGAGAAGGGGAAGAGCTGTGTGGACAAAGAGTTGATTGCCACCAGGGAAATGCAGGGAGCATTCCACTGTTTGCTAAAAGATCTTACAAGTGATCCTGAACACTTTTTGAACTATCTACGGTTTGACCTTGCCACTTTGAGCAGCTGGTAGAGAAATTAAGTCACATCTTGAAAAAAAAAGGACACTTGTATGAGATGCTATAACACCTAGTGAACAGCTTGCAGTAACACTTCGTTTCTTGGCAACGGGGGAGTGCTACACCAGTTTGCAGTACCAGTTCCAAATTAACAAAGGAACCTTATCTCTGATTATTCCAAACGTTTGCAAAGCACTTTCTGTTGTAATTTGTGATGTCATTTCATGCCCAAACACAGCTAATGAATGGTTGGAAATAAGTAATTGTTTCCAGTGGAGGTGGCAGTTACCAAATTGTCTGGGGGCAATAGATGGCAAACATGTCACGATCCTACATGATCCTCATAGTAGTTCAGACTTCTTCAATTATAAAGGTTACTTCAGCTTGGTACTCATGGCAGTGGTGGGTCCAAACTCCAAGTTCATTTTCACTGATGTTGGGTGTCAAGGCTGTATTAGCGATGGTGGTGTTTTGCGAAACACAGTATTCTACAAAGCCCTGTAATCTCACAAGCTCCACATCCCTGAACCTAAACCACTTCCAGTGACTCAGTCAATGATACTAGAAGATTGCTGCCCAATTTTACCACATTATTTTGTGGGAGATGATGCATTCAGCTTAACTCCAAACGTCATGAAACCATATCCAAATAGAGGATTGAAACAAGAGCCAAGAATTTTCAATTATCGACTTTCTTGTGCCAGGAGAGTAAGTGAAAATGCACTTGGTATTCTTGCTTCGAAATTTTGAGTATTCCATGCCACACTTTGTGTAAAACCTGAAAATGCAATCTCCATTGTTCATGCATGTCTTGTATTGCACAATTTTCTAATCAAGAATCCGTCAGTTTATATTCCCTCAGGATCTCTGGATTATGAGAAAGATGGTGAAGTTATTGGTGGTGAGTGGCGGCAAAATGGGGAAAGTAATTTGGAAACTCTTGTAGCACCTGGTATGAATCACACGAGAAATGCTAGCCAGGTTAGGGATCTCCTTTCTGAGTATGTTAATGGTCCTGGCCAAGTTCCTTGGCAGTGGAAGGTTCTTTTGGTATAGACATTAAATATAAAGCTACTTGCGAGGCAGGAAATAGAATACTATGGGATACATTATTCCCCATATTTTTTAAGGTTTTCCACAACTTACAGGGCCTTTTCTTGCATATAATCTCTCACTGAAGGGGCTATTTCAGACCAATACTGCCTCCCTCCAGTGAAAGTCCCCTTTGTCAAAAATATAACCAAAACCTCAACCAAGAGACTCCCTGCAGTTACTAGGTGCCTTTTTAACACACACACAAACACAAGACTGAATTTGTAAAAAAAAATCCTTGTATCCCTTGTAAAAATTCCATGCCAATTGAGTTTTTAAGATTTGAGATGTAAGGCTATGCCATATGAGTGTGCCATAAAATAAAGTCTGGGAAGAATAAATCAACAACAAATTTATTTTCAACATTTCTACTACAGAATGTAAATACTATAAAAATTATTTGTGTATTAATGAGTTTAAACACTCAAAATGAATAATTACAAATTGTATATAAATTAATAATTTGAAACACTCAACATTTTATGCAGTAAATAATTAATACAGTCGAACCCCTATTGAATGGACACTTTCGGGACCTTGCTGAGGTGTCCGCTTAAGAGGGGTGTCTGCTTAAGAGGGGTGTCCGCTAATAGGGGTTCGACTGTAACTGCAAATGCTAACTGCATTTGCCTCCAGTACTTTTTACTCTTACTCAAGTCCTTTTATTGTTAATTACTTCTACTTGAGTACAAATTCAAAGTTATTTAGGCACCACTGTCTGACCGTCACTGTCAGTTCACCTACAAATTTCTGATGACTCTGTTTCTTATCCAACAGCCGGTTTATTCTCATGCTCCTTCAATATCTGCAGCCATTAAGAATGTGGTTCCCTTGATTGTCCATTTACATATTTCATTGAATGCCAGGGAGTGTGTTATACTAAATTTCCATAAGGTTTTTGCTGATCTTTATTCATTTATTTTGGAAAGAAAGCTAAGCTGGCTAAGACACCGAAACCTTGGTGAATATCTCTGTTCCTCAAAGTTATTTAATTTATGGAGGATGAACACTTGTAAGGGGCATGATTATGTCAGTCTTTTGCAAGTGCAAAGATGTTAAATTTCTCGCACTTCTGAATCTTCCTGACAAAGTATGTCCCACTGGTTCTTCAAGTGTGACAAATATGAATTCTTCTTCCAGTCCTTGCTCCATTGTTGGGTTATGTTTGTAGTGTTTAGAAGACGTCCCTATAATAAAGCATTGCTGGTAGTGCTTTCCACATTCATGCATTAGGAAGGAAATGCCACTTCTATGTTCCAAACCGTGTGTAAACACTTGGCCACTCAGTGTTAAGAAGGACCAAGGAGACCAATTTGATTCCAAGGCAAAGGGAATTGATGCCTGTACACATGAGCTGCATTGCTTTAACTCCTGGGCGAATTGATGCCTGTAAACATCAGCTGCATTGCTTTAACTCCTGGGCGACAGACCCCACTAAAACTAGGTCAACGGTGGAATACTATTTTGCAGATTCATATCTTCGGTTCAGTAAATGCTATGAAGATGAAAATACCACCATTCGATTCAGTGTAAAAATATCTACTAATTTCTATCGACAGTTTTAGTCAATGTCGACATTATAGCAATTTCTGAGCTTTGGAAGTCAAGCGAGATAGTATATTATCAAATTACACAATTGTCTGAACAAAAATATAAACGAGCCATACCTTTCGTCTTTGTTGTGGTCTTATTCAAATCGATATCAACAGCGGTTTTTGGGATGTTTTTTACGAGCCTGTATCTTCAAATTTGATAAAAGTATCACACTATTTCCATTTTTGGTCCGATTGTGAGTATGATCCCAACCGGAAATAAATTTCAAAACGTCAAAACAATGTGAGGTTTGTATCGTATGACTCTGGAAATGCCAGCAATCGATTCTAAAGGTCAAAGTGCACCCATACGCGTGAGTTTGACGTCATCCCGGCTAAAGGAGCTCCCTTATTGGAGCTCCTCAGTATTACTTAATACAAGCGTGTGCGAGTAAAACCTGATATCTTGAAAAAATTCAAAATAAATATTTCTACTCACCGTATCCAAACGAAATTTTCTACACGAAAGCGCTTGAATACAAGGAGTATTTTACCCATATAGCCGATCAGAAAGAAACGAAAAGTTTAGAAGATATTCAGCTTTTTCTCAATATGAAATACCGAATGTTTGTCCAAGCAGTGAGTAAATATATGATTGCTTTGGTTTGTTTGTAATGTTTTGACGGCATCTGACACCCCCATCTGGATTTCATTTAAAAGGGGGGTAAACACTCGCCAAGATATTTACATTAGAAACATTGAATGTATATTGTAATGCGATACTGTAATGCTGTCATTGAAGAGTTAAACATGAGCTGCAATCAGTATCTGTGCCACCTGGAAAATTTTACTTCGAAAAGGATTAATAAATTCCCAAACTGGTTGTTTGGCGAGAAGATTATCACCAATCGAGTGCTCCTGCCGCTAGGGTTCACATCAGTGGACAACACACCAAACCGGTAAATAGGAAACAGATTACCTCCAAATCTACAGAGAGCGATAGATAGAAGTTTCTACTGAGCTTCCACATGGCTTACTGCACTTCCGTGGTCTGACTATGGGTTCAACCTACACAAAGGAGCTTTTCGAGATGCCCTATGTCTGAGATATGGATGGCTTCCTCAGCACCTTCCCTCCCGCTACGTCTGTGATCAGAAGTTCACAATAGAGCATGCCTTAAGTTGCTCACGAGGAGGCTTTCCCTCAATCCGACACAACGAGATAAGAGATATTACTGCTGAATTTTTGACAGAGGTATGCTATGGAGTTGGTGTCGAACCAGGCCTACAACCTGTAACTGATGAAGCATTTTCACACAGATCAGCAAATAGAGAAGATGGTGCTCGACTGGATGTTGTAGCAGAAAGTTTCTGGGGGCGCGATTGGCAACATGCATTTTTTGACGCCAGGGTTTCAACCCGTTCGCACCGAGCTATCAAAACACCTCTCTCAATGCCATCGTAAGAATGAACTGGAGAAAAGAAGAGCGTACGACAAAAGAATTAGAGAAGTAGAACACGGGTCATTTTCTCCGCTGGTCTTCTCGACAGCGGGTGGTATGGGTGCCACTGCAAACGTGGTCTACAAGAGAATAGCATCCTTGATTGCTGAAAAACACGGCAAGCCATATAGCAAGACAATAAACTGGCTTAGGTGCCGACTTAGCTTTTCATTGTTATGATCAGCGATAATGTGCCTACATGGATCCAGATCTTCCCACCACAATCCAATTAATTCCTTTGGTGGGGAGATTGAACTAGCACTAGTTGAAGGACGTGTATCTTGCTGAACAAAATTTAAACTGTAATTGTATAGGAACATACAAACTCGTTTGGAAAACAAATAAACATTTATTGTAACTATTATTTTAATGTGTATTTTTAATAAAAGTTCTTATATCCTTGTAGTTAAAAAGTGTGTGTGTCCCCACACAGGGGGGGGGGGGGCTCCAGTGGTTGAACAATTTCAATTTAACCCAATGCAAGTACTGCACACATAAAGTAATACACAGGCAGACCAATTGTTGCAATTGGTGTGCCTGCAAGTAAGATAATGCTTTTAAAAATTTGCAATTTCAAAAGCGGCAGTAGATTCTTAGGCAAATCTTTAAATAATATCCTGTGATTATGGTAAACTATGTACCAGTCAACATAAATTCCCCCTGCCTGCTCAAATCTAGGAAGTGTGGGGGCAAAGCAAAATCACAGAGACAAAACCAGATATTTATACAGTCCAGAAATGTTGATTATGCAGTGGTGGGAAGTAAAAACTGCCAACTTCTGGGTTGGGGAGGTGGTAATTTACATTAGAGACCTTTAGATTTCCAGCTTGGACGTCAAACGGCTAACCGCAAACCATGGTTAGCTGCTTGCTGTAACCGGTTTGGCGTACAACACGTCGTTCGCATTTAGTTTTTGGACCTTTTCAGTTTTCATGCTTTTTTTCAAAACCTTTTTGTAAAGCAATGGCGGGTGTTCGAAGGTTAGTTTTAAATGCTTTTGAGCTAGTTTTTTTTAGTTTTAAACTATAATAAATATTAACAAAAACATAACCTGATTTGAATGATATATTGGAAATAATGGCGTATGATTCAGACAGCAGCATTTCCAGTTCAAGTAACAAAGATGTGGACATGTTATTTTTGGATACACTGTTTAACCCCACACTTAAAATGCGACACAGACTCGATTTTCAGGCACTCTGTGACAGTGAGTGCATAGAAATGTTCAGGTGTGTTAACAATACTTTAACTGTGAGGTTATTTTGCTGCTGGCATTTGCTCTATAAACTTATACATGGTGTTTTTATACTTTTTTATGAAAAGGTTCGAGAAGAATGACATGGACAACTGCGACTGGGCTAGAAGCTCTAATGATAATGTTAAGAAGGTTGACATATCCTAACAGATGGTCTGATCTTGTGCCTCTGTTTGGAAGAAGAGACTCCAAATTGAGCCTGATTTTCAACATGAATAGAATAGAATAGAATTTATTTGCATTAAAAAAAATATGACAAGATTATTACAATAAAGTTTACATGAGAACAGTGCTGGGGAATTGGAGTAACTAAAGTTTTCGAGCCAATTCCCCATAAGAACTATATACAACAATTAATTAAATATGGCAAATAATAATACAAAAGAAAAATAAATTTAGAAATTATATATATAAAGAAATATAATAAATACATATATGCACACACACTGTACATTAACAATTTGTATAACACACAATAGGTTTAATTTGATTATAGTATATAGATATAAGATAGTAGTAAACATTTCATATTAGGAATAGGTATCAAGCCAATTCTTTTTAATTCTTTTTATTAGAGATTTCCTAGACAGTAATTTGTCTCAATTATAAAGAGAACTCCAGGTTTTTATTCCAGAAAATTTCAATCAGAATTTTCCTGAGTTAATAGAAACAGATGGTAAATGAAAGTTATGGGTTGAATATAGAGTATAATGTTGATGCATTTCTGAAGAGTTTGTAAAATAATTAGAAAATGCTACTGGTAACCTATTATTAATTATTATTATAATAGACTATTGATAAAATATACTATAAAAAATATAGAAAATGTTCCAAATTGTTCTATAAACTGGCTAAAAATTTGTCAAATATCTCGTTTGTATTACTTAAGATGTCAAATGTTTATTATAATCAACAAATTAATGTTTAAGAATGGCTCAGTAAGTTACTCTTGACAACTTCTGTATCAATTCCCATATCAGCTTGACGGCGTCGTTGTCCCCTTGATCCTCTAATGCATGATATTGCAGATCTCATTAAAGCAAAAGAGATATGGCACCACATACACACTAAAATAGTGTCATATGAAGACTTCCGTTTGTTTGCAAGGAGATCAGCAAGTCTCTTATAGACAACAGTAGTTTCTCTGCTAGCACCTCCTGTTGTTGAAAAGACCAGCGGTGTAAAAGAACTATTTTCCACCTCTCACACGCTCACCACATGTTTTTGAAATAGAGCAGTAACACTGGTGTTACGATAACTTGGCGCGTTTGGGTGGAAAACTTGAACATCAAAGAATGCGCTTTGTTGTTGTCCCCGGAAACCGATGGTCTTAATATCAACTCGGGCGTCATCTTGCTTATTCGCAGATCGATGTAGAATAATTTCTCCTGAAAGGGGCTGTAGTTGCAGTTCAGTAGTTGCGGTTCAGTTGTTGCGGTTCAGTTTCTGTCTCTCTACAAACTTCATTTAACCAACCTGCTGTTAGATCCCGGAGTTCATTATGCCGAGCTATTGTCATACCTCCATGAGTACAGATCATGGCATGATCAGTCGAAAACCCTTTTCCGCATATGCAGTACTGGGGGAGATTTCTGAGCTGCCATCCATATCTAAGACATAAGGCATCACGAAATTCACCTTTGTTTAAGCTAAATCCATGATCTTTCAGAGGTAGCACAGATAACCATGATGATGAACCTTTTTCCTTCAGTAAATCCATGATCCGTTGCTTTTGTGCTGACAAAGTTTTCCGAACATCCGAGGCTAACTGTTGGTGGTACTCATTCTTTTGTCGTCATAGCTCTGCCTTTATTTCATGTACTTGTAGTCTTTCATAAGACATTGTTTGGCTTATAATCATCTTCTTTAAAGGTTCGGTGACCTTCAACGATGCATCATGTTGGATTTTGGCAAGATCAACAGGGTTAGGAAGATTGAGACCGCCATGACGTGTTGGCAGGGACAGCAGTGATTTTCCTTCATTGGAGCAAGGTTCTCTGCCGGTTAAAGCTGGAATAAAGTTGTTTGCAATTCTGTTCTCCAATACTTGAAACATTTCACCAACATCACAACTGTCCGCATAAGATATTGCCATTTCCCAATAATTACACGAGAAAGTGCAGTATATGCAGCGTGAGGATATGGCTATCTTAGATATCATCATGATTTCTTCATCCCATTCTTTTATCTTGTCTGCCACATATCCTTCCACAAAAGGACGTTTACCACATGCAGCACCAAGCATTTTATGACCATCAGTGGTGATTGTAATGCCAGTGTTTTCAAATAGTTCCTTTGCTCGATCAAGGCATTATTCTTTTACAACCATAGTTGTCTTGCTAGCATTTGGAAAATACCCATATTCTGGGCCAATATCAGCTAGATGTTGCCACCAGTCCCTAAGTGCTTCGAGTCGTCCTGCAGCATTGGAATCATCCGCAAACCACACCTGACTTGCATTTGGTGCTTTCTCACTTAAGCTGTTAATCAGCGGACTAATAGCTAATGCATACATTACCATGGCCAACGGGTCTCCTTGTGTCATTCCTTCCATTGATGAAATTTCACCTCCTCCTGTCACAAACATTCTAACTGGGGCCTTATAGGCATTGTTTAACATTGTCGATATCACTGGACAAGTAGCTTGGATGTTATCTAGCGCTGCCTTACGATTTAGAGTATTAAATGCATTAGTAGCATCGACAAGAAGTGTTCCTTCAGTGTCTTCTGAATCCCATATATGATTTAGAGCATGAACAGCTGCTTCACAGTCTGCCTCAAAACCTGCACATGTTTGCAAAGGACCCACTGCTTCTTTGACATCGTCTCGAACCACTCTAAGTATTGCCTTGGCTATAATACGCCTAGGCACTTCGCCTATACCTATGGGGCATATTCCAGGATCTTTATCCAAGGGAATAAGCCTACATGCCACGAAAGCTGACAAACCTTCAGGGTGAACTGACTTGGTGCACAACAGTCTAGCGACTCCTGCAAGTGCATTACACAAGTCCGACGAGGCCGTTTTATATGACAAGCAAAAGCGACGCCATAGATGTGCATCAACGCCTGACGGACCAGCGGAGCCCTGGATCTTATTGGCTGCATCTCTAATTGTGTCACTGGTAATTCTGTTATATAGGATTGGATCAAAATGACTCGGCTTTGTATCCTGCAAAAGTATATCAATGTTCGGTGTACGTCCATGCAGATGTTTATCCAAAATAATTTCTTTAGTTGATTTCCATTGTGTGTTACCCTCATCGTCTATACCAACTGGGATCAGAGAGTCGAGAGGTAAGAGGCCTCAGCAATTTGCATTGGAGAGTAAATTAACAGCTTGACGAACTTTCCATTGTAACATTAAGCGATTGTAGCCCTTTGAGATGTTTTGAATTTCGGCTTGCGGTGTGGAATAAGGCAACGATGACATATGGTTCTGGATGCATTTCCCTTCTGAAATCAATTCTTTAAATCTGCCTTCTGACCATAAATTGAGTCTATGCTCCAGGCAAACAACATGCTCTTTACTCTTACTCTTCGTGTGAGGTTTTTGTAATAAAACACTTTGCATCACGGAACATGCTTTAAGAGCAATACATTCAAGTGGTGATTAATCTGCATATGCTTGATATAGGTGAGCTAACTCTTTGATGAACGCTTTGCCTACTTTACCCGAAGGGAGTAGAAATATGTTTCTTTTCCAACACACTATTTCTTCTTAGGCTTTGTTTATAGTGACAATACAAGCTTCTCGGTTTAATTCTCCCCATTGAAAAGTAGCGTATGTCAATGTAGGCAAACCGATGGAAGGAGGCGGGTCATTAATATTATTTACTTCATCTGTTGTGTTTACATTAACTTCGTTGACATTTTCGGCCTCTGTTCATACTTCTATTGAATGAATTTCACATCGTTGGTTGTTTAAATTATGAGCCAAATCGGACTCTTCATTCTCGAAATAGTTTACAGATGTCTCATTCACATCATTTGTGCAGCTATTTGAAAATGTTCTTTCTGTAGTCTTAAGGACTTGAGCAGCTTTGTCTCGTAGGTTTTGAGTGGTATAGCCAAGTGAAGCATATCCTTTCTCTTCCCAAAGCTCTTTCATGATTTCCATATAACCCTTTCTTCTGCCACTAGCATTTTTAGCCTGATATGACAAATCTCCATGTCTTACGTAATCGTACATAAAAGTACATTTTTGGGTGTAAACAATATATTTTACTTGAAGGATACCTAGTAGTTTGTAGAGAGGTGAACAATGGGATCAAGGTTTGGAACAAGTCATGATCCTGACAGCTTTGTTGTTTAAAATGTTTAACTGATTAAGACAAGACTGGTATGTATTTCCCCAGATAAACTGCTCTAGTGAAGAGCCATCTAACTTATATTTGGAATATAGTGAAATTGTTTTCTAACGGATGAAAATATCATAAATTTAAATTTTTTTATATTTAGCGATAATTTATTTGCTTTAATCCAATTAGTAAGTTTTTCTAATTCAACATTAACCATTGTGGTTAAAGTTAGTATATTACTATCTTCCAAAAAAGCATTAGTGTTGTCTGTGAATAACCACAAATTTAAAACATTGCTGCAATTCGAGATGTCATTAACATAAATAAGAAATAATAGTAGACCCTGTGGAACACCACAGTTTGTTTTAATAGTGTTTGGGGGTGTTCCATTAAAGTCTACAAATTGTGAACGATCTGTTAGATAGGTTCAAAACCAATGTAATGCAATGCCACAAATACCATAGTGCTCCAACTTGGAAAGGAGAATCGTGTGGTTGATACTGTCAAATGCCTTTGAAAAATCACGGTTAATATATAATAGTTATGACGGGTAGGAAAGAATACTACGCTAGCAGGGATGCTTCCAAAGTGTATCAAAGTGTATATATTTTATTGTTTTCCTCGATGGAGAAGCGCGTTCCATTTCTG
Source organism: Paramuricea clavata (assembly GCA_902702795.2). Taxonomy (NCBI): domain Eukaryota; kingdom Metazoa; phylum Cnidaria; class Anthozoa; order Malacalcyonacea; family Plexauridae; genus Paramuricea; species Paramuricea clavata. The sequence goes on from CACRXK020007316.1 coordinate 14,807, forward strand.
CGTCTGCCCATGATATACCTACATCCTCAAGCTTCTACGAAAGGTTTTCAAGAAAAAGAACCCAAGAAGGATTGGAGATTGCTCCCAACATAGCTGCACTGTTGATCCTTCAGAGAAATCGCTTGTTGAAGCCCATCAATCGAGGTTTTAATGACTATAAAATTATCTTTATTACACTATTTGACTATTGTTATATACGAACTGTTTTATCTATTTTATTTACAAACTGAAACCCATAATATAATTATAAAGGCCTAAAGATATGATACTTGCGAGTAGTGAAAAAATAATGAACAATTTGGAGTGAACATGTTTGGGACTTTTGGATGGCTGTTTATATAGATGTGTTATTGTCATATATCTTCCATGATATACCATCCGCTAACATACTTCACAAGCATGGTCAACCCGAGACTCTGTGAGGTTTGCTATAGCCCCAATACACAGTCACGTCATTATTCAATGTTTCATTAAAAATCACAACATCTCTCCAATACCATCCATTTATCTCCTTAATGTAATTTTGTTGAACCAATGGGATAGTTTATCCAAGGCCATTCCGCATGCCATTCGACCCATGTTCTACAGTCATTTTTAATGATATTGACCGAGTATATTACCTATTCATACCACGTTGAAACGCGGAACTGGCTCGGACTGCTTCGAACTGCTTTGGACAATCAATCCCTATTATATATATATTACTTAAAGTATTAACCTATATAGTATATACTACGTAATGACTGCCATACTGTGCAGTCATAAAAATGTTTGCCAGACCCTGGGCGCCATTTTGCAAAACATCTGGGATGATTAGTCTAAGACATCAATTTTAAATAAAGTTTACTCTTGTGGCATAATTAAATGTTCTGCCAGATTCTATAAACTGCATTTTTGTAGATTGTACAACAACTACTTATTCTACCTATCAATAGTTAGATACATGACACAAACCATAGGACTCATGACATGCATATCTCATGCCATGGTTTGCTTTCAAGACCCTGTGAGTATGTACATAATCTAACTGCATCCATACTTAAATACTAAGGAATAAACTTACAATCCTCACAGACTTAACCACATGTGATGGACAGATTACGGAATACACAGTGAACAATAATAATAATAATAATAAAAAACTTTATTTATATAGCGCACAAATCCAAAGCTGTCAAGGCGCTTTACATGATTTAGAATAAAACTACTATATACAAACAAAGTAAGCTACCTAAAGTTATCTACATGAATAAAGATTTGCTACTAACAAATTTTGAAAAAAGATAAGTTTTAACTGACTTCTTAAAAGCGTAAACACTAGATGACTTGCGAATATCCAATGGTAAAATATTCCAAAGTCTAGGTGCACAAACTGAAAAAGCTTTATCACCATATGTCTTCGTAATAGTTCTTGGTTGACTTAAGAGTTCATTCGATACAGATCGTAGTGATCTTGAGGATTCACGAAACTGTAGTAGATCAGTGAGATACCTAGGACTCATGCCATTTATTGTTTTATAAACTAACAATAAAATTTTAAAAACTATGCGGTAATGTACTGGCAACCAATGCAGATCCGCTAAAATTGGAATGATATGTTCATATTTACCAATCCGACAAACAATTCTAGCAGCTGTATTTTGAACATACTGTAACCTCTTCATTTGGTACTTCGGTAAGCCAAAGAGAAGAGAGTTGCAGTAGTCTAGCTTCGATGTAACAAAAGCGTGTACAACAATTGCAGCAGTCTCTCTCGTCAGATATTTGTGGATCCTCAATAAGTTCCTCAGATGGTAAAAGGAAGATTTACATTTATAGCAACATAGCTATCAAACATCATGTGCTCATCGAAACCAACACCCAAACTTTTAACTAATGCAGCAGTAATAGGCACTTTCTCAAGTTCAATGTTAAAATCATCAACAGGTGGTTTATTATGGTACCTTGAATGTATCAACATATCATGATTGAGTTTAAGCTCATTACTATTCATCCAATGACAAATTTCAGCTACACAGTCCTCAACGCGTTGTTTGGATGTAGCAACGTCTGTGGTATTAAAGGAGATATAGATCTGTGTATCGTCTGCAAACAAATGATACTTCAGGTTATATCTGTTGATAGGGGTGAAGTGTAGATAAGATACAATAAAGGGCCCAAGACTGAACCCTGAGGAACTCCAATGTTTACGTCATGAGTTGCAGATCTCGTACCATTAATATTCACAAACTGGCTCCTATTAGATAGGTAAGATTCAAACCACTTTAGCACAATTCCACTAATGCCAAACCGTTTCTCCATCCGTGATAACAGCAAGGAGTGACTGACAGTATCAAATGCTCCTGATAGATCCAATAATAGAAGAAAAACATGCTCACCTCTATCCAAAGATAATAAAATGTCATTGGTAATCTTTACTAACGCCGTCTCTGTACTATGGAAAGCTTTATATGCAGACTGATATTGCTCATGAACATAATTTTCTACAAGGTAATTATTCAACTGACCCAAAACACTTTTCTTGATGAGTTTAGATAAAAAATTCAAGTTTGAAACTGGCCGAAAATTGGTAAAACATTCAAAATCAATATTGGACTTTTTTAACAGGGGTGATAGGATCGCAATCTTCAGATCTTCAGGCATTGCACCCAGTGACAAGGACAAATTTATGATTCTTCTAAACAGTGGGACTAAGGTCATGTAACATTTCTTCATGATAATCGCTGGAACAGGATCAAGACAGCAAGATTTAATGGTCGTCTCATCAATCAAGTTCACGACATCTTCAGTTAGCATATCGAAGGAGCTAAAATTCGAAGTACAAGTAACTTTGTAATTTCACTTGTGGAGTTCCCAGCCATGTTCTTTCTGGCTAATACGTCCTGTCGAACACCATCAATATTAGTGACAAAATAATCAGCAAATGCATCAGCGAGCTCGCGATCACTATTTGCCAAAGGATAACGTCTATCCGACTTTTTGTAACAACTTCCCCACTGTTTGAAAAAGTACTCTCTGATCATGTGCGTTATCACGTATGATGGTGGAGTAGTATTCTTCTCTCGCCTTATGTAGCATTTTGTTAACAACATCACACTGAGCTAGACAGTTTGCTCTATTGCAATCAGTCCATTTGAGCGCCACTTACGTTCAAGCCTTCGTCGTTTCTTTTTCGCATCTGCTAGGACCAAGCTTACAATATCTCACTGCATGGTCTACTTTCCAGACCCTGTGAAGATATATTTAAGGAAACCATTTACTCAAATGAGATACAGGAAAATTACACAACGCAAAATCACAAGTTTTGTTACCAATTCCTAATTTACAACATCGCAGTATGGTCAAATCCGACCCTGTGATAAATTCATGTGCATCATCAAATTACACCTATCAATTACCAAGTAATAACTTTACATACAGCACATGCTAACTTCAATTACGATATTTCTACAATGGAATGACATAAAGAGACACAAAACAATGCATGCACCTTTTATACAATATTTCAACAGCATGGTCTACTTTCAAGACCCCGTTGAAAATATCAGTAATCCATTAGATAAATGATGATTATACGTACACCACAGGTCCAAGACGCATGTAGAGGTCCTATTACCTATCCCAAAATTAAAATACAATGCACGCATAATACGCGTGCACCTTTTATACAATATTTTGCGGCATGGTCTACTTTCAAGACCCTGTTGAATATAAAAGAAATCCATTAGATAAATAATGATTAGAAGCAAACAGGTCCAAGACGCATGTATAGGTCCTATTACCTATTCCAAAATTAAAATATTGCGAGTTACACTCATATGGAACGGAAAGCACAGCTTCACCAGGCTCCCTCTACATGACAGTTTTCTAGACCGAACACATGTACAGAACAAAACAACCCATACACACGCGGACTTAATGTCTTTATCTGTTTATTAGAAGCACTGTACATACATGCATGCATGCACAATACAACATATATTGAACTATTCAACACCAATTAATTGTATGTATTTCACGAGTCTAAATATCACCACAACAATTATTAAGTTAGCCACCAACTGATACATGCATGAGTAGGATAAAATTCCATTATCGAGCATATTATACAATTAAGTTAGAATAAACCACTCAGTATAATTATACAAATGGCCCACTACAAGATTATTACACAACTCATAGTTTAACAATTATTGTAATTATAATTGATTTCATTTTGTCAACACTACAAAATCTTCGCACAAGCCAACACACATAGTCATAGGTTAAATGATAGGCATAAACATAACAATTTGAACTGTCCACATATAGTGGTACCTTTAAAGGCAATGGAAACTGGCATGGATATGGACACAGATACGGATAACCCAAACAACAATGATATAAACGACCTGATGGATTTAGAGCACGGCATATACACCAGTGATACACAGACAGAAACCATAGTATACAATTACAGTGACGCACAAATCACGAAACTACTAGACACAAACGACGACATTTGCCAACTGCAAATGGACGTCCTGTCCTTGACAAGGAGAGGGTCGACAAAAACGGATACTATAAATAAACTAAACACAAACGAGAACGATCCATTAATGAACGACAGTACACAACAAAATTGGGATAATTCACAAACAGACAATTCACAAACGAACAATGACAGCGACACTGGCCTACAAAACTTAACGCAAAAAACACCTCGAACTGACAGAAACCAACCCAACGCAATCACTCTAGACCAACCAAACAATACCCCTGACTACAATACTGACAAAGAGAACGACAATACAGAAACATCTTCTTCGACATACAGACTACTCTCAACTATCCCGACGCATCTACACACAACTTTTCAAAGCCTAAACAACCTAAAAGAAAAACAAATTAAGACGAAAACAACACTGGAAAACCTCACGACCCACAAAACAGACGGAACGCTACCCAACAACTTAAACAAAACAATGGACTGCCACATCATACTAGACGATGACCTCCGTAAACGCTGGGTGCAAGCATCCAGAGATGCCGCCTGCAAACAACTCGACATCTTACTGGAACAACACAAACAGAAACTTACAAATATAGAAACCAAAATAACACACGCCACAGAACGAATGAGGGACAACATAACCGACAGTACAAAAACAACAGAAATACTAAAGCGAACAGACGAAATAAGCCAACGTTTCTCGGCAAGATGGATGTCAAAACACAGCACCCCACCGCTACAAACCAAACAAAAACATTAAAAGACTTATAGGCAAACGACAAGACAGCAACAATAAACAAGCACATACTACCACTACAATACAGGCACATACTGCACAGCACACTACGGGTAACATACATACACCCAAACAAAACATGGCAACATATTGCACTAACTTTATGACTACTAGACACAAACGATGACATTTGCCAACTGCAAATGGACGCCCTGTCCTTGACAAGGAGAGGGTTGACAAAAACAGATACTATAAATAAACTAAACACGAACGAGAACGATCCATTAACGAACGACAGTACACAACAAAATTTGGATAATTCACAAACGGACAATTCACAAACGGACAATGACAGCGACACAGACCTACAAAACTTAACGCAAAAAACGCCACTACATTTAACAGACCGCACATTCTTCGCAACAACCCACAACAACACGACCTAACTTCCATTATAGACCCAACACACCAACACTTTCACCAATACCAATTAACCCACTATTACAACAAACCCGATACTCACTAACACCAACAGCTACAACAACAAGACCCAACTTCTCGCCGAGAACAAAAATCATAACACAACCATTACTATCAAATCACATCCAACAACAGATTCATAATTTTATCCGACCAAGACACATCCTGGACTATCTTCAGGACAAACAAAGGACCAACAACAACAGAAAATAACAATAACCAAACCAAAACTACTAGCACATCTACAGAAGAAACGAAACCAAAATGGGAACAGACACAAAACAAAAAAACAACTGCTCAATAAAATCCAAAAACAAAAGGCAGGGGATAATATAATTAACTTATCAAATACACATATCTCTGATGCTACTAAAAGCATACTTAACAAGGGACTTAAATTTGTCCCCCAACCTAAACCGGTTGGCTACCAATCTGTCTACACATCATACCTACAATACCAAAGAAACATGTACCTTCAATACCATTACCGACTCTCGAACAACAATCATATAAGACATCCATTCAAAGCAAAAAGTGACTTCACACCACCACTACCTGACAATACTAACCTTCTGGAATACATGCCTCGTATTTTACTCGAACTCAAAACCTCTCACGGGCAAAACAAAGACAACAAAACCACTAGGCTAAATAACAACCTCTCTAATGCAGAAAAACAGGCTATAAAGAACCTCCGCAACAGCGAACAAGTTATAGTGAAACCCGCCGACAAAGGGGGCGCTATAGTTATCTGGCCGAGAGAATCTTATATAGCCGAGGCGAATAAACAACTAAACGACAAACGAAACTACAAACTTATCGAAACAGACTCATTCCCACAACTGGTTACTAAATTGAACAAGATCGTGAAAACATTTTTCACAGATCAATTTATTGACTACACAACATTTAAATTCCTATCTATTGATGAACCAATCCTTAGGAAGCCTACATTATACCTGCTTCCTAAAGTACACAAACCTGACGTACCGGGAAGACCAATTATCTCAGGATGTGAGGGTCCCACCGTCAGACTATCGGAGTATGTAGATATTTATCTGAAACCACTTGTCCAATACATACCATCCTATATCAAGGACTCTACAGACTTTCTTAAACGCATTTTTAAACTAAACGAAACACTACCAAATGACTTTATACTAATCACAATTCCCAACCATGGAGGAACCCTGGTTTTTGCGAAAAGGCTGAAAGCTATTGTTTTTTTCCCGCCTTCAAAACTTTTTTTCAAACGCGAACAGAAAATGCCAAGTTTTTGCATGGCATATGGATGCCACAATGATTTATCGAGAAGAAATATTTCTTCCCACCGGTAAGATTGCATCTGCTTCATTTCTAGCAAATAAATAGTAGGGTTTTTTTTTAATAAAATGGCTTACGAAATTCACGAGTTTGAAAAAGTGACGGCATGTAAACAGCAGCTGAGATTTTCATATTTCTGTACCTTTATCACTTGTAGTTAAGTAGTTTTAAGGTCTTTTATATTTCCATATGGGCCCCATATTATTATGGGGCAGGTTTTTAAATTATACTTGTTTATAGCTGGAGTGTTTTATACTCAAGGGTCCAAGATTAATTTTCACATACAGCATGCAAACACAAATGACGTTGTCAAAATCTTAACTATTATTTAATAAACATTAAAAATTTTTTTTTCTTTTTATTTACAATATGCCCATATGACTTGAAATTTCAGATTTTATCTACAAAAGCCTAACTTTAGGGTTGTCAAGGGGTGAAATGAAAGAAGGGGGTTGTGGTTGGTATTTAGTCGGCAAATTGGATTTAAATAGCACTAGCAAATTTTGCTGATAGGAATAGCATTAATAATCCATTATGACAAATCAGTGGTTTATTGGACTAGAATTCAGACCATATATATTATATAAATATGGTTGGGAAAATGGATGTGCATGGAAAAAACCCTTCACTGACACTGACAGTCCTTGGCTTTTTCAATGCCAAGCTTTATCCTGCCCTCTCTTTAATTTTCAATATCCTTTGACTGATTCCATTTGTTTAATAATAATTAATGACTACTATATAATGTAATTATTATAAATAAGTACAATTTATAATAAAAACCATCTGAAACAGCAGCATTTAAGTGCTTGATAGATATCGACTTATTTTCCAATTCTACCCATAGTCTTAACAAAAATTGAGAGGGTGGACAACACCAGCCACACACCCTACCCTACCCTGCAATGTATGTCATTTCCTTTGTTTAAGGAAACATTTTGTAATTTAATATGTAATGTACTATATGTAATATATATACTGTATTGTATGTATTCTATTCCAGTTTTCCACATACATGTCCAATACCTATGCAAGATGTCCAATGGAATAATCAAAAGGCCATTGGACATTCCATTTGTCAAATGGATCAAATGGACCTCCAACTTTCCATTGGACTTTTGCGTGTCCATTGAATCCAATGGACAAATGGAATGTCCATTGGCCAGCAATGGATCAACTATCGGAACTATGCATCACCCGAATAACAGACCATGTGAAGGTTGCCGATCGGAACAATGCATCAACCGGATAAGTATGGCGTCATATCACCGCCAATATTCATGTATATCAT
>CACRXK020007317.1:0-23128 GCA_902702795.2 Paramuricea clavata
CAGGGCCTTTTTTAAGGATTTTCCCGTGGGGGGGCATTTTTTGAAAAGGGACTTTTCTGTGAGATAATATATTAGAGGGGGATAGCAATGGCTGAAGGCTACGTGTGTGGCCAATATACCACGCATGAATGGGGGTGGTCTGGGGGAGTACTCCCCCAGAAAATTTTTGAAATTTGAATCCCGGAAATGTCATTTCCTGCATTCTGAGCATCCAAATTTGCTCCAAAATTTATGCTAACTATACTTGTATTTGAAATAAATAAAGGAAAAAACGCACAAAAAGTAAAAAAAAATTAACCATCATTTATCGTTACTTATTAGAGGACGATGGCAATGGTCAGGTGTGTGGGGGTGTACTCCCCAGAAAATTTTTGAAATTTGAAGCACGAAAATGCCATTTCCTGCATTCTGAGCATCCAAATTTGCTCTAAAATTTATGCTAACTATACTTGTATTTGAAATAAAAGATGGAAAAAATGCACAAAAAGTAAAAAAGAATATTAACTGTAATTTATCATTACTTATTAGAGGGATAATCCCCAGAAAATTTTTGAAATTTGAAACCCGGAAATGCTATTTCCTGCATTCTGAGCATCCAAAAAATAAAAAATTATTAACAATAATTTATCATTAATAAGTTCTTTGTATGTTTGCATGGTGATAAAATATAATAGTTTTGTTTGTGGAAACACCACGTAAATTTATTACTGCAAATAGAGCGCGTGAATTAAACAAGTCACATGTTATTAGCACTGATGAAGATCCGGGCTTACGGATCGAAAACTTTGCAGTAATAAATTTACGTGGTGTTCCACAAGCAAAACTATTATAATTTATCATTACTTAGTGGTAGAAAAAAGTAACAATTAAATCGATTTTGTTAAACAAGGACAAAGAATAAAGCCTAAAACTTACTTTCCGTTTATGTATTTGTTAATCCTCGCTGGTTTGTTTCTATAATTTTAGGGAAAAGGGACTTTTCCTGGGGGGGGGGGCAAAATGTGATTTCGTGGGGGGGCACAAGGGGGGACTGGGGGGCATTTGCCCCCACAGCTTGTATGTTAAAAAAGGCCCTGAGTCTTGTATAACGTTGTATAGTGTCGTATAGCCTTTATATATTGTTATATGGTCCTCTATAACGTTATATAGTGTTGTATAGTGTCGTATAGCCTTGTATATTATTGTGTAGTGTCGTAAGTATTGTATACTAGTACTCTTGTATAGTGTCGTATAGTCTTGTATAACGCTGTATAGTGTCGTATAGTCACGTATAATTCTCGTATACTCTCATACAGTGTGTATCAAAATAATTCGAACCCAAATTTGACAGACTGCTGTTTATAAAATACTACAGTAAACCATATAATTTTTATATGGCAACTGATAAAGAATAGCCTATTAGGTTTCCGATTATATCGTTCTTATATCAATAAGATCAAAAATGACCAAGAAATCGTGTGTTAAAACTGGTTGCTCGAAATCAAATTTTTCCGCCGATGGGAATTCGAAGTGAGACGTACAAACAAAAGATAATGCAAATTTAATTAATCAACAAACTGTTATGTAGCAAAATTTACATAAATTCGTGTTCATTTAAAGAGATTTAAGCTCCTATGCCTTCAACATGTTGAACGAGAAGAAATTCGCGTTAAAGTTGCATTTTAGTTTTCAGTGATGATTAGCATTTCAAAGCCTTGTGGGACTAACTTTGAAAGAAAAAATGTCCAATTCCCATCGGCGGAAAATTGTGATTTTTATGGACTTTTTTTGTCAAAGCAATACTCCTTCATTTTCCAACTAAATGACGCGTACATCATGTCATTTGAAAGGTAAATAAATAAACTTAACAATAGTGTAAAAACCAACCGAATTTGTCAAATATAGTCTGCGTTATTACACGCCAAATTTGGATTCGAATTATTTTTATACACACTGTATATGTGTCTAAGAATATTGCAAAATCCGCAAATTAACCTTAGTGTCAATCGCATAATAGCTAAATGTGTGGAGGTAGCCCAGCGGGTCGCATTATACATATACTGTACTGTCGGAGAAATAATCCGTGGAATGACCCATAATTACTTAATTTTTATTAGCTACTATTGTTTGGAGTGCTCAGAAAATGACCTGTTTCATTACAGAGAACTGTTTTCTTAATTTTAGATAATTAGAATATAGTTGTAACATATATGCACGCGATTCGGTTACAATAAAATACATTAAAAAAAATTGTTTAAAAATTATAATAGTGTTATGTTTCCATTATAGTGTTATTTAGTTTCGAATCATCAGATTATAAACAGATTTTGAACAACCTAACCCAAAGTTTTGGCCGCGAGGCAGCACTTTCCTTGCGTTAGTAACTTCTAGTAATTGTACTTTTTATACAAACAGAGTTTTTAATATTTTGTTATTTTCAAGTCAAAATTTGATTCGGAAAAGCAACTGTGTATTATTTTGAAGAGAATAACCGATGTTTCATGCACTGACAAATCCCCCTCCCCACTTCCCCAGAAAAGAACACTGACATGGAAATTAGACCGCGGAGGAAACACCCGCGAAACGGAAAGAATAAAATAAGTTATTGTCCAGTAAGTGGTAATACGTGGTTTGCCGACGGGCAATTAGTTAAAGTATATACAACTGATCTTTGAATTGTTAATTTATCTAAATTATCACCTACACGGCGCTTACTGATTGGAAAAGTAGGAATTGTTGGGGTTTAGGAAAGTCACTGTATTTTGAAATGAATAAAATCCTATAAATGATGACGTCAGTTTTGTTATCGAAATATTATAATTATACAAAAGAAACAAAATTTAATGTGTGTTGGTATATTATATGGGCGAATTAAATTTTAAAAATGTATGACTAATCAACGGAACTGCAGACCACGCGGAACTTCGGAATCTGCGGAACTTATAATAATTGATCACATAAACCGATCACTGAACTGTGAGGCCGCTAACGAATCGCTTTAATTTACTGATTAGGAATAGGCAATTCCCATCATAGCTAAGCATCATGGGAAATGTGGTAGGCTTCACTTGCACGCGAAATGGCCGCCGCGAAGCGAGCATTTTGCATGCGAGAGAAATTGCTTTATTAATGTACATTTTTCCAGAGTATTATAGTTTAAATAAAAGTAATGTGTTTGTAATACATTGAAGTATGTTGTGGACGAAGTATATCGAAATCGAAGAGAAAAAGGACGAAAGATTTGGTGTTGAACAGGCGAGAAGCGAAGAATGGCCTCGCAAATACGCTCCGAGAGGAAAGTTCAAGTCTACATTCTAAGGTGAGTACCCTTGGTAGACATCGGACTCCTCGCCATTTTTCACTACAAATACGTGTGAGTTGTTGCTCGATTTATATCTCGATTTTCTCAACGATGGAGCGTTATCTTCTTGAAACTCTCAAATTCGGCCCATGATGTCTTTCGTTCGTTCAATAGGCATGGCCTCCAAAAGCAGTCTTTTAAAAAGCCTTGAAAATGTTTTGGCGCGAAAGAAAACCAACCTTAACCGGTTTTTTCCCGCCCCAGCTCTGTTACGTTGCGAAAAGCATAAAAATAAATAATTTTACCGCTGTTTCTGGCGTTTATAATAATTTCTGCTTCCTTTGTTGTGGTCGGTTCATTTTCTATCAAAATAAACACGTAGGTTCTAGCTAGTTAATTTTAAATATATTAAATTTACCTCTTTTAACTTTGTTAAAACTGTTTAAAATTTGCATCGTTTTGTGTTTAGTTAAATAAAAATTTAAAGGTATTTAAGGCATTCTAGTTTAATTTTTTTCATATAAAGCTACAGGCAGTTTAGTGGACTAGAATATAAATATATTAATATTTTCAAATAAAGAGTAGGTTTTAAGGCAGGTCCTAAAAATTAAATTTCTACATAGTTAATTTTAAAATTGTTACGATGGGTTTAAGTTAAATTAAATATTATGGATAATGAACCAGGAACTTCAATAGAGGCAGATAGATGCCGCTAAAAAAACACCTGACAACAAGCCTGCTGAAGCATTTAAACATAAAAAAGTGAATGATGAAATGCACCAACACAGAAAAAAATCATAAAAAAAGTGGATAGACTTTTCAAGGCCGGTTATCCAAGGCAACTTGTGGTCAAGCCAAATGTGAAGAAAGGATCTATTACTTGGTTATGTAATAGTGATATGATCTTGTATAGATCATACCACTATATGTAACTATTGATCTGTTGAAAAATCACATTGCTGAACCTTTTCCATTAGATTTGAAATTTCCTCTTCATATTCTTGGTTTTTCTGCTCAAGAATCTCAACTATACATGTTCAAGTTTTGAAATTTTATTTCTTGAAGATGTTAGCTGTTCTGCCTGTTCATTTATTATGCGTCTATCCTCATTTGGGTCTCTTCTATTTACACACTTAAATGTTGTTCTGGGCTTTGTTTGTGTAGGCAGTAACTGTTTGAACATTGCGAAGACAAATCTTCTTGCCACCCACAAAAAGTTTTGAACAAACTCGGTGGCACTTGTTAGGATAAAAGCTTGCTCGGCCAATCCAGTGTAACCACATATTTCTCAGCTTTATATCAGTTGGAATTTGATAAAATGATAGCTCAGGATTGTTTTAGTATTGCTATCACATTTGGGAATACAACAAGTTGTTCCACCACGACCATTTGCTTTTTCTTAGAACATGTAGTTTCTAGGTCTACTGCCAAATTTGTATCTGCCTCTATTGAAGTTCCTGGTTCATTATCCATAATATTTAATTTAACTTAAACACATCCTAACAGTTTTAAAATTAACTATGTAGAAATTTAATTTTTAGGACCTGCCACAAAGCCTACTCTTTGTTTTAAAATATTAATATATTTATATTCTAGTCCACTAAACTGCCTGCACCTTTATAATTATGAAAAAAATTAAACTAGAATGCTTTAAATAACTTTAAATTTGTATTTAACTAAGCATAAAATTATGCAAATTTTAACTGACAGTTTTAACAAAGTTAAAAGAGGTAAATTTAATATATTTAAAATTAACTAGCTAGAACCTACTTGTTTATTTTGATAGGAAATCAACCGACCACAACAAAGGAAGCAGAAATTATTATAAACGGCAGAAACAGCGGTAAAATTATTTCTTTTTAAGCTTTTCGCAACGTACCAGGGTGGGGAAGAAAAAAACGGTTTAGATTGGTTTTCTTTCGCGCCAAAACATTTTCAAGGCTTTTTTAAAAGACTGCTTTTGGAGGCCATGCTTATCAAACGCACGAAAGACATCATTGGCCGAATTTGAAAGTTTCAAGAAGCGAAAAAATCGCGAGATAACGCTCGATCGTTGAGAAAATCGAGATATAAATCGAACAACAACTCACACGTATTTGTAGTGAAAAATGGCGAGGAGTCCGATGTCTACCAAGGGTACTCACCTTAGAATGTAGACTTGAACTTTCCTCTCGGAGGATTTGCGAGGCCATTCTTCGCTCCTCGCCTGTTCAACACCAATTCTTTCGTCCGTTTTCTCTTCGATTTCGATATACTTCGTCCACAATATACTTCAATGTATTACAAACACATTACTTTTATTTAAACTATAATACTCTGGAAAAATGTACTTTAATAAAGCAATTTCTCTCGCATGCAAAATGCTCGCTTTGCGGCGGCCACTTCGCGTGCATGAAGCCTACAACATTTCCCATGATGCTTAGCTATATAATGGGAATTGCCTATTGTAAGCATTCAGGTAAAATAAACTATAGCATAGTGTTAGCAATTGTTAAAATATATAGCAATGGTTTGTTTCACACAGTGTCGCACTATATTTTATTAAATTAAACATTTGAAAATGTTTTTGAGTTGTTATTGTTGTAATTGTGTCAGCACGTACAGTGCACGCGACAAAACAAGCCAAAACGAACGAACGGGAAGAATACATTCCAAAAATACAAATGATTCTGTTTTGACAGGGAAATGAATGTAGCAAATTTGAAAACCATGCTAGTCTTTTCACGCATGCGAAGAGTACGGTCAATCCGTCAACATGAAGATGTATTCTGGAAAACAGCATTCGAACAACGTTCTATTAATGTATTTATTCAGGTGAAACTTCGTATTAAAACGGCATGCTCGCTCCCTAAACTGATATCACGAGAGAATCGCGAGGCATAAACACGCGTCTGGTCACTCTGGTGGTCAGATTTGGCTTCAAGAAAAAGATATTCAATTTACTGGTTTTCACCCCAAGAGCATGCTCAACAGAATTTACACGCAAAATCGGCAGAGCCCTATTTCCACTTCTCCTCTTCCACATACTAGAACGTGCATTTATGCACAGGCAATGAATAAATTATAATTCATCAAGTGGGCCTTAACAGCATGATTACTGCATGCATGACTTCAAAACTGGCACTTAAACACTGTGATGCTAATTCTATAGATGCTAATTCTAACATAGCACTGTGATGCTAATTCTATAGAAACAAAAAAGACAAACAACCATACATGCAGCCGCATCATCCATTCTCTTCAGAGTAGACATTAAGGCTAGCCTTATGCCCTTATTTGACACGCTGTTTAGAAAAAATATTAACTATAAGGCACTCTTTATCTCGCCCATATTAATTAATCAGTTATTATTTAATTAACTTGCCTTATACCAAACGTATAAGCCTGGTTTCCATATGGTCGTAACGGTAGTAAAGATTGAGTCACGATCTTCCTCATCAACCGAAATACAACATTTTAGAACTGAAAGTTCCAGGAGTGATTATAACTTGAGAACACTTATGATTTATATGTGGTTTACAGGCTGCCTCGTCCCCAGGCGCTAATAATAAAATTTCATGCGAGTCACTATATGAAGGTTTACATGAAGTAGTGCATCACATTATAGGCGCGCAAAGGGGAGTGGGATATGAGCGTTCTGGTTAGCGCCTGGCCGATCTTGTATAATAGCTGTCGAACATACAAGTAAACAACAGATCTAAATATAAATCCTTAAAGCTATCCTTACCCGAATTATTCAAAATATTGTTGATCTTTTGCACCGATCGTGAAAATCAAACATACTGCATGTAAATAAGCTCGTAACTGCGATCCTGAGCCGAATCTTGCAAATGCAATACAAAAGAAAGTTTCATCACTCCCTTGTTCAAAAAACTTCTTGTAGTTGTATATTTTTAAAATAAATTGCTCATTGTGATAAAAATGCACTGTCATTTTTCCATACCTTGTAAATTTATTGTATAAACCGGCTTCTATAGCCTCATTGAACTCTTCAAGTGTTGACATCTTGGAATCATTTAAAGCGTTAAATGATATCAAATATCATCTGACTGTAATCACATGTTTAATTGAATAATTTGAAATGTTGTTTCCTCGAAAAAAATGGCGAAAAAAGCCCCAAACTGTCGAAAAAACCACGATTTGCAAGAAACAGACGAATTTTGCAAGAAACGGCACAAGATCTCCCAGGCGCTCCTCAATTTTCGATACCTCAAGCCCATAAAGCCGGTTTTCCACTTCGCCCGTATCGTAGCGAAACGTACTGGTGAGCATGCGCAGATTGAAAAGAGGTTTATAAATCCACGTACTTCCGGGTGTATTCGCGTATCAAAATAAATAGTTCGTCGCAAGTCAACTTTTTGGCGTACTACGGAAGTACTAATTAACCAATCAACATTCACGATATTTTGAAATTTAAAAACTTTTTGATACGTTTCGGTACGGTCCGCTTGAAGTGGAAAACCGGCTTAACTCCCTGCGCTTGTTCGTCGCGATGCACTACTTCATATAAACCTTTCATATAGTGACGCGCATGAAATTTTTTTATTAGCGCCTGCGGACGAGACAGGTTTACAGGTGCAAACTATTACAAACTGGCCGTTAAGAAAGATCATGACTCTTTTTATGAACATTACGGCCATAGGAAAGCCAGGCTATACCAAACTCCACACTATTTCGAACCTTATGGACTGAATTCGTTTTTATTAGGAAAGATAATTATGCACGTACTGTACAATATTTGATTCTGAAGCGTAAACAATGACTTAAAACAGAATATAATAGAGAATGCACTTCAGTTTACAGTCGATTTCACGAAACTTTGACCACAAATGTTCTTCGTTGCGAAGTTCGCAAGTTCATATTGGAATTCATGCACAAGCCAATTTGTAAGCAAAGTCCCTGATTGGTCCCTGAAGTAAAAGAAGCCATGCAATCAGATGCGTATAGTTTACAAACTGGTTTGTGAATCTCATTATGAACTTTTGAACTTCGTAACGAACTTCGCAACGAAGTTCAGAACATTTGTGGTCAAAGTTTTGTGAACTGCATGAAGTCGACTGTAAGCTGATACCTACTGAGCACAATTGTTAAATAGACTGTATTTAATTGAAAAAATGTGAACGTTTTTGTTGTGATTTTTCTTATGAAAAATAATAAATCGTTAGTCATGCGTACAATAGACTTGCTGTTGTTTTTACACCAGTTGTCTTTTTAACTTAATTTATATAATTGGAAATGGCAGAGGAAATAATACAGGACAAATATTGTATGCGGTTGAGCTATTTAATGTCCCGTGGGCATTTCTACTAATAGTTGTTCGTTAGCATATTTATTATGCTTATGCTAAAGTCAGTCTAATTCATACTATAAAAGTCGTATCAATGATTCAATGGGTCATTATAAATAAGCCACCAACACGTTAATTTAACTTTACATTATTTCCTTATTTGACGCTGATCGGGCTACTTGTTCCGAGTCTGCCTTTGAAATTTTTTAAAAAAGTTTGAGCGAAGTTAACATTTAATTAAAGCGTGCATACATGATGCATTACTGTATATTCAATAGAGTCAAAACAAGACCCCTCAAAACGACACCCAATGTGCTGTTCGGCGACTCTCTTGGGGACTTTTGACCCGCCTTATAGTTCTTCCTACTTGCATTTTTGCGTACTCTTTATACTGTATATAAACCCGAATAAAAGCTCTTCAAAACTCGATCCAATTAAATACACTCGAAAGCCGTTACATGCATGTCAAACCTTTTTTCCCTTTGCTGTTTGAAACAGCGGGGCTCTGCATATATATAGCTACATAACTTCATATCCAACAGATTTACTTTCATAATATCTACATTATTTTAATACACAAATATATTTAATATGCTCATTACGTCTTCAAACAAATCATGTCAACCATAATATGTCAAGTGCAGTGGCTTTAAACCTGATAAAACACTCCTAATTAGTATTCTTTATATAAAAAATAGTAATAAGGCAGTATCTATTGTGCTTGTGTCCTCGTTAGTATTCTTTATATAAAGAACAGGTCGTGTTTTATATTAGGTCTAAAGCCACTCGCAGGTCGTGTTTTATATTAGGTCTAAAGTCACTTGCGCTGCACGCTCGTGATTTTAAACCTAATTAAAACACTCCTGCTCATTTATTAAATAGTACTTAATTCATGATTGAGTCGGTTTTCAGTTTGATGTACCGAGGTGATTATTTTTAATAATCACCTTGAATATTAATTAGCCGTAAAAAGATGAAAGAAAACTCAGAAAATCGTCGTTCAAAGCAGGCGAAACTGATAAAATTTTGTAGGAAAACCTCCTCAATCATGAATTAAATATGACAAAACCGAGAAAGAGCCTTATGTGATATACAGTATATAATGCCCTCGGATGCTCGGGTCGTTCTTATCTGACATAAATTCTTCCTTCTAGCTGTTTATCATATACATATATCTTAAAGATAAGGGCCATATACAGTACATGGTCTAGCTTGCCTAAAAGTTGCTACTACAGCTTGTTGCATCCAGGTGCAGATTCCTTATCGGATAAAACAGACTGCAGTGCAACTTAATTATATGTAACCGAAACTACTATTAGTTGCAATATATTTACGATATCGAGTGCTCTATAGCAGTTATGAACGCACAAAATATCATTATCATGTAATATGGTAGTGTATGTTTATTACCTCGGGTCGGTACGACACCGAGGTCTTAAATTCGGCTCCTATTTTTTTTCTTGTTTTTCATTTGTGTCGAGCCGCGCGCGTAGTCGAAGATCGAAGGGCCTGCGGAGGAGACGACAACTTCCGGTAAATAAGTGTACTTTCGACAAGCATCGGCCAAAGCGAAACGGAACCCGAAGCTGTCCTTGCACAAAATCCGAAGATGTGATAATTTGATAAACCAGAAGATGTGATAATTTTGACATACATGTTTAGCTGGATAACTATTCTCGAGTATATGTTGATATAATACACAATACATCGTATGCATAGCATGGGAATACCGCGGCCAACTTTCACTTGTTATCTATTATAATTACTGACCCGAATCAAAAGTAATTATTTTCGGCTGGAAGACTACTGTACGTTGCTGCTTGTCGGGACCGTATGACAATGAACCTATCCAACGTTACACTAGACATTTGACATGCATATAGACATAACCATAGGCACTGTAGTGCATTGTGATAGAACAGATTTCAGTTTAATTAATCGCCCTAAATTAAAATCTCCACAAGCGGAGGTCAATTATAGTGTTCTAGTTTACATATTATCATTAATGATAAGGTTTACTCAAATAGCATTGGATAAACACGGGAATAGAACTTATGGTGTATTCTGCACATGCGTATATCTAGGATAAAATCCCACAAGCGCAAACGTAACTATTTCTCTATAAAATTGAACTGAAAAGACTCACAGCGACCGTGTCCAACAGTGCTTCAGGCACCCGACGACACCGTATGGGGGGCCTTTAGCACTGTCACCTTCTCATCTTGGGATGTTCACGTTATCGCGTGTACATGTCAGGGTGACGAAGATGCATTATTGCTAATAATGTCTGTGTGCACTGATGCACGCTGCATTATTTTTAATAATGTTGTGTGCTATTTTAACGCGTACATAGAATATGACGCGTATAAACATTTACTCCTGAGCCGGAATTTCCCTATACAACCAAAAAGGCCGCTCCTGTTTTTCAGTAGAACGTTAAATGAAAACTTCTCGACATTCGCTGATATAATGCAGAGAGAAAACAATAGGTTTGATGAGGGCCAGTAATTATTATCAATAAAATATTAAAACGGAGCTTTGATTAACTGATTCACCATTTATACTAGTGAACTATTAAACTATCGTGATTTACACAATTTTTGGATATTTACCAGACGATCCCCTATCCACCGACCCGAGGTTAACGCCGAGTCGGCGTCTTGTTAGGTTTAAAGCCACTGCACGTGACATATTATAGTTGACATGATTTGCCAATAAGCTTATGAATTATTAATGAGTGTTTGAAATACAGATTAATGCGGTTTAAGGGAACGTATATTCGCCTTTAATATCTGTGACGTATTTGACTAAAGGCGAATTTAATCATAAATGTTTTCGTTGGTTAAAGAGTATTAAAAGTAACTTTAATCCATTGTTTAAAGCCGATAAAGGATGAGATAAGTATAAATTAATCGCCTTAAAATATTGATTAAACCTTGCGTAAATGCAAATTTAACTATCTTTAATTAACCTATTATATTCGCACTAATGCAGCTTTTCTTTATTCGTTAGCTGGCTCTTACTTGTATACTTACTTATATATAAAACCTATTCCATGTAAATACACGAAAAAAACTGAATTCCATGCAATTACAAGCTCAACTCGCAACAAAAATATAATTTCTAATGATTATATTCACTACAGTCTACACATATAGCTAGCTAGCTAGTCAAACAAATGCAAACAACACACGTTCAATATGAAAAAATCCCATTTATATTTCCACCTATATACCCGTGTATTTACAAAATGAAACTAATGTTTATTTAAATAAATATATAAGTCGTAATGTACAGTAATGATAGGTACCTGTATACATTCCTACTAATATTATTGCATGAGGCGATTTTTTCTTTGGTGTACAGTGAATAATTATGGTGTTTTTAACATCTAAATTACAGTTCAGTTCATCTCCAGACGCGCCATAGCAAATATATTTTCAAAATACATTGCGCGTCTGGAGACCAGTAAACAATGCCACTGAACATTGAGTTCGGAGTAAATACGCCATATATTTACTGCATCACAGAATAAAGCGCCTTCTCAGGACATAAAAGAGATATACACTGCAAGCATGCATGCATGTCTTAATTAATAGAGTGCATAACGCGCTCTACATACCTTAACAACAAACCGTATAGAAGTGCCAGTTATATAGGTTTAATACTTAATTCAAATACTTAGGTATAGTTTGGAGTATGATAAGTAGTCAATCTGGCCAGATCGTCAAGTACCCAATAATTTGATGTGCATTGCAGTACGCTTAAACTCTGAAGCGAAACCACTAAACGCGAGCTTTTGCAGTTTTTGATTGTCATTCAGGCGCAATTTATTAAACGCAACAGGAGATTTATATGCATCGCATTGATTTGTTCCGTGATGAAACATCTACGGTTTTATAAAGTTACTGTAGATTTTATAGTTGTTTCAATCCACCTTTCCGACTCTCTGCAACACGTGTCATTCCACGTGCGTCAAATAACCGGAAATCGGACAACCAAACTCGAACAAGAACACAATTTAGTATAGCGAGAGTGACTTATCGCGTTATTTAAATGATATTAAAAGTTGGAAAAGCGATGGGATAAAGTTTAAAAGGTTGAATTTAGCTGCAGACATGTCGTACAGTAGTTCAGGCTCAAAGATGTTCGAAAACATGACCGTGAACGATCTTAAAACCTATCTTCGCGAACGCGGCGTAAGTGTGAATGGCTACTTAAAACCAGCTTTGATCGAAATTGCCAACGTGGTTGCAAAAATGATGCTTCCCGTTGTTATTGAATTTGAAAAGGGAAATATCAATCAAGACATACATAATTTTATTATTCATGATATGGAAATCAGTGATCCGTTTTCCGCATCGCATAATCTCGTGAATAACTTTGTCGATTCACCTCCGTTTGGATTGTATGATATTTTTAACTATTTGATCTTTCATTCATGCGATTATGATAAACAAGGTTTAGCAGCTTACAGAGCCTTTGATGAATATCGGTTGTTCCAAGATGGATATTTGAATCACTTCTAACGGAGACAATGTCAAAAGAAGGAGTTCATCTGTACATGGGTAAGGTGAAACCCGCCATGAAAGAGAAGACAGATGAGGGAAAGTTATTTTACGATTGTTGGTTTATGCTAGTAGGCAAAG
This sequence comes from Paramuricea clavata, assembly GCA_902702795.2. Lineage (NCBI taxonomy): Eukaryota > Metazoa > Cnidaria > Anthozoa > Malacalcyonacea > Plexauridae > Paramuricea > Paramuricea clavata. The sequence goes on from CACRXK020007317.1 coordinate 13,217, forward strand.
GGGCTAATCGAGGCAGTGTGTTGAAAGCGAGATGACGATGTAAAGATGGCCGTGACGGAGGCTGCAAACACATTGCTGCTCTCATGTATTCGTTGGAAGACTTATTGAACACGCGTGACAACGACAGTCCAACCAACGTACCATGTACATGGACAAAGAAACCGACAACAGACAGCAGACCATGTGATGTTAAGGACCTGGAAATTGGAAAATGCGAGCAGCCGCTAAAAAAACATAAGAATGAACACGTCTACTGCGAACACATCGATGTTGATGTCAGGCATGAAAATGACCGAGATTTACCAACAAATGATGCCATACAAACGTTCACACAATCGTTGGAGAAAACTGGTATGAGACCAACCATTTTACCCCTACTCACCAAGCTGTACAGCCAACCTCAAAACTCACCTAGTGGTAACACTTCAATAAATAGTCTAAAGTCTGAAAACCCCCCGATTAAATCGGAAGAAATGTATGGTATCATGGAGCAGAAGTTGCGACATGTATGTGACAAGAGAGCTGGTGGTAACTTTCTCAATGAATCTTCTGTTGACATTCTTGCTGACTTGACTTACACCCAGGAGGAAATAGACACTGTCAGTAAGTCAACAGTGAAACAATGGAAATCGAAGGAATGGTATAAACACAAATCAGGCTTCATCACTGGATCCATAGCACAACAATCTGTGAATATGCAGAACAGTTTGGATAAAGGGTTAGAAAGAAAGGTATCATCATTAGTTAAAAAAATAACATGCCAGCAAGCCTGTTCTTCCAACTTAACTGTTAATGAAAATCCTCAAAATCCCAGAGATTGGGGCTTGAAGCATGAAGACAGTGCGCGCCTCAGTTATTACAAAGTTGAATGCAAAAAACACCACAAGCTGTCCCTTCTTTCTAAAGGATTTTTGCCTTCAAGAAAAAAGCCCTTTGTCGGAGCTAGTGTTGACAACATTCGTACATGTAGTTGTGAAGATAATTGCCCTGATGTTGTTGTGGAATATAAATGTCCTTGGAAGCATCGACATATTCCACCTAAAGAAGCATTTCTATCTCCAGAAATTGGAGGCGAGATAAATGGAAACACATTTACACTGAAGAGTGGTAGTCGATATTACATGCAAGTTCAATTAGAGATGTTTGTAACAGAATTGGATAGTTGCGACTTTGTAGTATGGACTGAACATGGTATCCTGTCTGTTTCTATACCATATGATGAAACCTGTATGGAAAATGCTCTTGCAAAGCTTGAAAGATTTTGGATGCACCATGTGTTACCAGTCATGACAAACAGGCTGAGCAATGCACATAAAGGTAGGAAACTAATTAAAATTGTGTGTCTGTAATCTGTATATACTTATAAACCCTTTAACCCATTAAGCGCCAGCGCTCTCCCCTTGATGAGTAAAATCATCTGGTGTTAGACAGAGTAAAAATAGTCTGATATTAGACAGAGTAAAATAATAAGGTAGAGCGCATCAGGGTGCAATGTGACTCAATGGGTTGACAAGGTTAAATTTGGGGGGCCATATAAATTAACTGCCCTTAAGGTGATGTTACCACGAGCAACAAGATTGCTGGTTGATTATTGTCTTGGGTGTTGCTAATATTTCTAATCAACATGCCCTGATGTTGCAAGTTGCAGCAATTTTGTTGTTCGTCTGGAACATGTTTGGATATACAAGTTTTCATTGTAAACTATGATCTTTTTATAGGGAATAAAGATATTGAACCAGATGTTGTTAAACCTCCTGTTAGTGAGCTGTCACCCTGTGCTCCATTTGTTTCAACACCCAAGTTACCAACAAGTACAGGTACACCAATAGTGATACCCAGTGATGGTGAACTGATGGGCAGTGATGGAATTCCATCAATTAAGCTGAATGGAATCACCATATACCAATCATGTGTCGATGGCCTCCTACCTCAAACAATGATTAATGACAACATTGTTTCTATTTTAATGGAGTAAGTAACTTAGCATGTAACAAATCACCTAATGTCTGCTGACCAATATATTTTCCCCATGACTTGAAGTTCAAGACAAAATAAACTCACCGGTATTAATTGGTAATTTTAACAGACATTGAAAATTTATTTACAATGTTGTCATACAAATTTCTCTTTAGGGAATTGTGTTGCCAGTTTCCCATTGTAAGCACATATGTTTACACAGTCCTTTGTGGGGAGCAAAAAGGTGAAAAGCAAAGAACAATTTACATTATCAGTGTAATAGGTTAAGTTGATAGATTATTGCTCAACCAAAATATCAGTTGTACTTTATATATTATGGTTACATTATGTAGTATTGCATATAATATATTGTGAATCAATCTTTTCTTAGAAATGAAAGAAATGAAAGAGCAGAAATGTTCATCAAACCAGATATGCTTGACCAAGACTACCTGTTCATTCCAATAAACAGAAAGTAAAAGCTACATTTGATTGCACAATCTTCATTTCTTATAGATTTAAGATTTTGGATTAATTCCTATTTATTTTCTTATATTATTGGATTTTATTTCATTTATAGTCATCACTGGTTGTTGGCTGCTATAACCCCATGGCACATTTTAATAATGGATTCACTGACATGGGATATAAACATCAGGGGACATGAAATAACCACCATTGTAAGGTACTGAATTAATTTCTGAACTAATTGTTTTTCATACCATTTTTCTTATTCATTATGTTGGTCTTATTAGTTTCCTGCAACATCTGAATGTCAAGTTTCATCTTCCACAAAAGCGTCAGATGATTTCACATAAAATATTGAAGGTACTTGATCATTGTCATAATTATTAATTTGGTATAAATTTTATGTTATATTCTATTTGCAGGTACCACAGCAACCATTTTATAGCAATAACTGCGGATTCTACATATACTTTTTTCTGCAACTTTTTCTGCAGGTACAGTATGATTTACTAAGGGAGAGCTCTCAAAAGTGTCTTTTGTAACTGTTTAAATTTTCATTAGGACTTAGAAATTATGAATCAAGCCCTGATGGTTACTGTGAAAATGTGCATGACTGGTTCAGCCCTAATGAAGCTGAACAAAAGAGAACATCTTTGAGGCGTCATTTGCAAATACCGATGTCGATGGAAAAGTACAACATTAAGAATTGTAACTTAATGAATTTTAATTAAATTATATTAATTGGGTCCATTTCTATATAAAATATTACCATAGTAACTTTTTTATATATATTCTATATCATCATCATCATCATTATTATGCTCTATGATGCTTGGTTGCAAGTTTACAAGAGCTGCACAAACTTTAGCTATAGAAGTAACATATGGTTTCACAGTAAGCGGGATTACACCTCTCAGTATACTAAAGCATTTTAATTTTCTAATTGCTCTTCCAACATGGATGCGGACTTTTGGCAATTCGTCTTGTGATGGTCGAAGCTTTCGATGACACTGTACCTTTTCTCATAATGGGTGGAGCAATTAATCTCGTCTCCCGTAAAGCTAGTAGATCTTGGATGTTAAATCCCTTATCAGCCATTATCGCATCACCAGGCTGCAGTTTATCTAAAAATCCACTTTGCCTTATAATCTCCTTATCACTTATGCTACCACTAAACAAATTTGAAACAAAATTAAAGTGAGCAATAGGAGAAATGGACACAAGTAGTTTAAAGGTATTCCGTGATTTGTATGTGCTGTATGTAGATCTTTGGCTTGGCAAACGGTTAGGTGTTTCAATATAAAACTCGGTGCAGTCAATAATTCCTCGTAAGTCAGGAATGCCTCTAAATGCTTTCGGATACTGTATACCATCCAATTCAGAGAGAGTTGGGAAATGCAGCAGGAATGATAGTTCCTTTTCTAAGAACAATATCCATGTAATTATAATTCTGCTCGTAGAACCAGTTGAAATTCCAAATAAATCTGCCAGTGTTTCAATGGTGATCTTTCGGCGTAATCTTACCAGCGTAATAATAAACTGTTCCCAGGTGGATAATTTGGAAAATTTTTTCTTTTGCTAAAAATAAAAATAAATTATGACTTCATACGTGTACTAATTACAATAGGACTGAAAGGCACCTTGTCACCATTGAAAACTTTGCTCACCTCAATATATACTTTTCCAATATATTTTTCCTTTGTTTTCTTTTTACCTTTCCACATGTGAAGTCTAGAAGCCTTCTCCTAAACCAAATTATGTATGGCAGTATGGCACGTAGAACACTTGAATCCAAACCTAAAAGAGAAAATTATTTAATTCCATAAATGACCAGGCAATATTAACCCTTGATACCTCCCCCAGCCCTGGCCGAGGGAGTGCTATTTTTCATGATAAAGCAAAAAAACATTAGAGACAAAATGAGTTACAGTAATTTGAATAATAACATGCTGATAAACGAACTGTCAGCAATAATTACAATTCAAATACAGTAGTCAAGCAACTAGATAATGTATATTGATGGGTGGGCGGCGCACATGACCAACACAACTCACCATGCAGAGCTCCGAGGCGGGGGAACTTGGTGGCAGTAGACCATAGTCACACAACATACCTGTGTAGTGCACTGTCTTCTTGGGATTTTCAACATTTTCCAAAAATAATGCCCTTGACATTTCTTTCTTGTTGAGTAACACACTATCAGGATACTATACATGTTGAAATCTTCCATTGAAACAGTTGTCTTTAATAAAACATCAAGATAAAAACTTAAATATGATACTTTATTTATTAAATATAGTCCTAAAATGATTTATTAAAAGCCTTTTTAACTATAGCTTACTTGGGAATCACAGGTTGCTGTTGATGCTTCTTTTATGCCCTGCAGTTGATCTTCTTCCATAATTTCTGTGGCTGTATTCTCGGACTCTGTATTTATAGTAGGATGTGTAACTGCATCTTTGCTTAAATTTATTAAAGTTTCTGCCACATTTAGCTCATATGTACTTTTCCCAACAGCAGGCGTAGCTGACGAAAGAGAAAACAGCGATTCCGCTGCTGATTTGTCGTGAGCTGTTCTAAATCGTTTACCACATGCTTTTCTAGTCGAAGGAGGCTTCCTCTTTCTGCTCAATCGCTTGATCTATTTATAACAAAAACAATATGGTGTCAATATTGTTCAATATGTTGATGAAACGCATATCATTCAAATGTATACATTTGCATAAAAATTTAACTTCTTATCCATAGACCATATGCTTACCGTATCTCTACTAGCTGTCGCTGAAATGGGGTCGGGATATTCTTCCGTGGGGCCTTTCTTGTCAACGAAATGAAGACTACAAACATAACTGTCCTTTGTACAAACGAAGCCATCTTTCCTGCAGCACGCACGTATCCACGTTTTTCTTCGTTCCTTGTCCCTTATCTCCGTCGGAAAATGATGAAATGTAACTGTTGTTCCTTCTACTTCATTTACTAAACGTTCCGGGTATCTAGAATCACTGTTACAAGTTCCCCATGCGCATCGTTTTACCATGTTTATAAATACTTTGACTTTGTCGTTTTAATATTGTTAAGCACAGTGTCAGAGTCGCTCGATAAATGAAAAATATATCTTTTAAAAGGCTTTACTAAGATCGCTCACGGACATCTTTGAGCCTGAACTACTGTACGACATGTCTGCAGCTAAATTCAACCTTTTAAACTTTATCCCATCGCTTTTCCAACTTTTAATATCATTTAAATAACGCGATAAGTCACTCTCGCTATACTAAATTGTATTCTTGTTCGAGTTTGTTTGTCCGATTTCCGGTTATTTGACGCACGTGGAATGACACGTGTTGTAGAGAGTCGGAAAGGTGGATTGCCAAATTTGCCGTCAAAGGCCAATACGGCAAAAAGTCCAAGTGGTTTCGAAAGTCAAGTTGCCCATACTCAATAAACACTTCTCGGAAATACACTGTACGAATTTCAATTGAATTTTAAACCTTCGGTTTACTAGGGCGCATTTTACATAATTATTTGTATCTTCTAGGATGTTCATTGTCAATATAAAATAATTTTGTAGTATTTTTTAACTAAAGAGTCTATCGTGACAGATTTTAATCATCGTCAGCAAAACCTGGTGCTCCAATTGCTTCCCCTGTCGGATCTCCAGTTTGAATAACACACGCCCAATCAGGACAGTTAGCTGCATGAACAGAAACAGTATACATTAAGGAATAGTGGATCTTCAGATGGAATAGTAAATATAAAAACTACTATTCCGGGTGTATAGTACAAAAATTTAAATTTCGATCCCTGAAATAATAGCATATTTCTTTTTTCCACTGATGTGTTACTTGTGGTTTTAGAAGAGATTTTCCCGAAAATTGTGAGATTTGGGGACTTAATCGATAGATCGTGAGAAAGCATAAAAAATTGTGAGTCTCACGATTAAATCGTGAGACTTGGCAGGTCTGCAATGTAGTTATAAAAGGAATCCCTGCATTTGTAGCTTTTGCTCAAAACTTATGTTAAGTCTGTTCAAAACTATGTGCAGGTATTTGCTTTGCTACAGAATTAATGATCATGGTCATTGATATGAGCTTTGTTTCCAATTAAATTTTTAATTTGCAGGTTTTCGATGGCGATGGCATTAAGTGCCCATTAGATGTACCTGCTGCTTGTTCACCTTCAACAAGTGAGGGAACTACATGTAGTGTGATATACGAAAAAAGATCTACTCCTTTATCCATCAGTCAACTTAGCTGTGATGAAAGTATCTCATTAGTAAGCTCAGTGATTGAGTGTGACGATCATTCTGACCATCAACTTGACTGTGATGATACATGTGATGTTCCGCCTGCTAGGAAGTCTCTCGAGTTTCACGCTTCCTTTTTGAGAAGAAGTCCAGCGAAGCTCAAGAGGTCTAGTTGCTCCAGCCCATCTTCTAGTGTTTCTCCCAAAAAGAGAAAGCCTGACTCTGAGGTAATTTTCTTGTTCGATTGCACAGCGATAACATAATTTTCCGATCGCTTTTGTTATATTTTCTGTATTAGTTATTTATTGTACTATCTGTTAGAATTTACATGTCCAGTCATACCTGTACTGATGTATTACAGATGTCTGACTGACCAACACTTTTAATTTGGATTAGGAAATTACACTGTTCGAGAAGTATTAATGGAAAATTGCATGCGTGATTTTTCATTAATACATTGAGAACAAGTGTAATTTCCTATTAATATCATTGTACAGTCAATTTTACACAAACAATCATTATATTATTGTAGTCAAGCGAGCACAGCCATATGCGCCTTTGTCAATTTTGAGAATAATTTGTGACATAAATTTTCAGTTCATACCATTGAAAAACTGTGAATAATCTTTATTTCTTCTTCATCATTAATATTTAAACATACTATGTAAATTTTCAAGTTGTTGATTTTGGGATTTGTGTTTGATGCATTCGGGCTCATACCCGTGTCGGCACACCTGTGCGATTATTGTTTAATTGGCCCGGTTTTTAACCCATCAGAATTGAGTAAATTGACTAAAATGATATTAGTATAAGTAATTGCATGGGCCGAGGGAAATTAAGGTTTACAGTAATTTCATGAGTGTTTTATGAACTTTATGAACTTCGAAAGCACACACGAGGTTAAACCTTAATTTTACGAGGACCCATGCGATAATATGTTAATACTACAGAGGGTAAAATTTCCTTATAAATATATTATATATAGCACAAACATACATATAAGATGCTATGAAGAACCCTGCTAAATGTCATTTTAACCAACTGAAAAACATGTGCACTGAAAAGTCTGAAATGGTAGATTTCAACAAACTTTGTTCAAACAAACACAGAATTTAAGTGCCATGATTTTTAGGAGTTTTAGTTTTACGCCAAATGACATATGTATCATGCTGATTTATCCACGAATTTGCATGCATGGGATGCATTTTAAAAAATGCCTGCATGATCAGCTAATCATATTTGAGTAAGTTTGCCCTCTATATATTGTTTTGCATGCTTAATTCAATTTTTTTACATGTATATTTTATTTTTAATATTCATTTAGGTTGTTGCTGATGTAAAGTCTTATTGGTTAAGCACTTTTTGCATTCCAACAAGGGTATGCAAATCAAATAATTATAATTTGCTCTCATAAAAAATTTGATTTGATAGGACCAGTGCATTTACTTTTAAAATTGCACAATGTGCAAATGACAAAAAGGAGAAAGGAAAATAAGACAATTTTGTACACAGGCTCTCAATCCGCATTCCTTCATGGCTTGAATTGATATCCTGGTATGGGCTGGTCACATTTCCCATCATATTTTGTGTGATTTGCTTATTTGTTTCTAATGAGTGGATAGCAACTGTAGCCGTTTTATTTTGTAATATGTTATTTTAACACTGTTAATATTTACTACAACATCTACCTACTATCCTAATTAAACCTAAAAACAAATTGGCAAATCCACCAAAATATGACAGGTCACATGATCAGCTGATACCAGAGTCTCAATTCAAGCCGGAGAGAAGATCGAGAGCCTTTGTGTACGAGGCTAGACAATTTGATATAATTAAACTGTTATGTATAATTAAAGAATAATTTAGTTTTTTGTTATTGATCTCTAGTGGGAACCAGATATCGAACATGGTTTGAGCAAAGGCAGTTTGAGTCCATTGCAAAAAAATGCCTTAATAAGGCAGCTTTGCACCTCGATAATGGCTCATACTTCCTATCCTGTTGCTGCCGAAAGAAACCACATTGCTCTTCAGCTTGTAATGAAATACCCTTTCCTGAAAGGATCATTTGGTGCTGGTCATGTAAGTTTCAGTACCACAGTATTTAAACAAAAATGTTTTCACACACAGGTCAGGTGGATGTATTTGCCAATGCCTTCCAATCTATAATAATTATTGCCTCTTTTATTTTTTATCTAATATAATAGCAAATATGGGTAAAGAAAATTCAGGAAAGATTTGCCAATGTGAAGAAAAAGTTGGCAAAAGCAGAGAGAAAAGCGTTGGAGGCAGATGGTATCGTGGTTCTTAAAGGAAAACCAGGTCGCAAGAAGAAGCAAGGGAAAAACAACACTGTTCCTTTCATTCCTGACGGAGGAACAAATGAAACATTGGAAATACAGAGACAAAAGTTGGTTGAAATGTTCCGAAAGGGATCACGAGATTCTGTCCAGGTGAAAGTATTGATGGACAACACATATCCAAAGCGAAGGAGGGATGTTCTTTTAGAGAATACACGTGTTTTTAAGCTGCTCCAGGATTATCCTTTCCTTAAAGATGACAAAGGGATTCAGGTATATTAACTTATTTTGCTAAGTGATGTACATCATTTCAAATTACACGTTAAGGTTTTATGACCATTTCTAGCACATCAATGTTATGTTTTATAACACAGCACTTATCACGCAGAGAAATTACTTACAAGTGATTTGTGCGTTTTCGACAAACCTGGAACTTTGAGAAAAATTTAGGTAATTCCATTTTATGTGCTGTGCAATGACAGAGGCATGCAGGGAGGTTCAATTTCTGTCGAAGGACTAAGTTGTATTTTTCACAATGTTTGTGGTTTGGTCTAAAATTGTATGTACCATACTGTACACATAAAACATCACCCTCTGGTACTATAGAACCACCTAAAATATAACAAGAACTACGAGAACTTAATCAAATTATGTACCTTTTTAGCAACCTTTGCATCATTTTAATACTCCATATTAGTGTCGCTATAATATTTATTTTTGAAATTATTATATAGATTAAGGCAGAATTAGCCCGGATACAAGGAAATCCAGGTATTGCCAAAGATATACGCGAACTTTGGGAGATAAAGAAGCCACGCATATTGTCAGCACTAAAGAAGAGCCAGAACCGTGCTGTAAGCAACATTCTAACCACGTTGGATGACTGTGAAATGGTAGATGAAAAAGGTAATTGGCATCACGAGCCTTTATGTAAATGGAAATTTTGAA
>CACRXK020007318.1:0-23128 GCA_902702795.2 Paramuricea clavata
GAGAGTCGAGATGGATTATTACATTAATTAGCAGATCAGTGCAATTTTTAAGAATTCATGTATTCTGGCCCCCCTTTCTAAAGTATTGGGGACACACCCACTAGCCTGCATCACAGACACCTGCTATTCATTTTTTTCTATGCTCATTCAGTGTGTTTTTACTGTTTTTGCACAATGTTCAGGCATGCACTGTACAAAACCTAATTATTTGTTTTCTCTTCAGTTCTTTAGCCTTCCATCATCTTGAACCAGAATTGCAAGAGGAATTGAAGAAGAAAGATCAAGTTTATGACTATGTTTATTTCAATAAAGGACTCTAGTGTTTTTTTTTTAATGTACTAACTTTAACCATAATATGGTAGATATATAACAAATAATATAGCCTTCAATAATATACAATGGGAATTATAGGGTGTATTAAAACAAATCATATGGGCAACTGTAATTGCAGAAGTTTCGAAGGGATTGAGTGTATATTTATTCAGGGCCGTATCAACCGGGAGGCTGCAGCCTCCCCCAATAATTTGCTAATATAATAATTCATTTTTCAAAATCATGCAGACGTATCATTTAATCCATGACAACCTGCAAAGAATGAAGAATAATTCAACAAACTTTCTTGCAACTTATCCAATATAATAGTTAATTAAATACACCTTTGCCCATTTAGTACTGAATTTGTAAATTTCAACATACTAAAACAGTAAAACGCTGTTCTCTGACCATCGGAAATGTCAGATGTTCCCCCAAAGTACAGGAAATCGCATTTAATTAAGACTCTCTAAATTTAAAAATTTCCTCAGGCCCTCATTTTCAGCCCCCCCCCCCGATCAAAGAGCTTCCTACAGCCCTGTTATTTGAGTACCAATAAAAGTTGATTTCTAGACAGTAGAACAGGATGGGTGAAGAGATCTCTAGTGGTCTACTTACAGTAACATGGATAGCAGATTTTTTCTGTTGTGTGCACCCCAAAAAACTTAAGATGCTCTTCGTTCAAATTTGTACAATGTGGCGACTGGAATTTACCTTCAATGAAACCAAAAATATCTCAAATTAATGCCCCTCGATACAAAGGTATTGCCTAAAAAGGAACTGGTAACCTTGATGATGAACACTAGTTCGATTTACGATTTAGTTTAGCTTCGCGAAATGGACGACACTTTTGGCGCCATTTTGAATATGGCGGGAACGGAAAATATTCGAATTCGTTCATTTCTTTTAGTACATTTGGTGGCTCTTAAAAGAGCCGGTTTTTTTTTTTTGGTTGTCTTTAGGACTTGATTTAAGCTCGTTCACCACGGATTCGTCGTGCCAGCTGGATGTCTTTGGGCATGATGGTCACTCGCTTGGCGTGGATAGCACACAAGTTCGTATCTTCAAACAGACCAACAAGATAAGCTTCGCTTGCTTCTTGTAAAGCCATCACAGCTGAACTTTGGAAACGAAGGTCGGTCTTGAAATCTTGAGCAATCTCACGAACCAAACGTTGGAAAGGCAGTTTGCGGATCAGAAGCTCGGTGGATTTCTGATAACGACGGATTTCTCGCAGGGCGACAGTTCCTGGCCTGTATCTGTGAGGTTTCTTCACACCACCGGTAGCTGGGGCACTCTTACGAGCAGCTTTCGTTGCCAAGGTCTTTCTTGGTGCCTTTCCACCAGTTGATTTACGAGCGGTTTGCTTTGTACGAGCCATTTCACCACTTGAATCTTGCTTTGGAATATAAACTTCGAAGGAGAATTTGCGAATAATTTCAAATTTTGCGCTCGAGCTTTTATAGCCAAATGTAAACAAAATCTGATTGGCTCATTTTTAACAAAGATATTGAAATCTGATTGGGTTACAATACTGCAGCATGATTGGCCAGTGAAATAAGACTTCTGATTGGTGTAGAATTGAAAACTTTGATCCTCCAAGCTTTTCAAGCTCCAGAAGCTAAATTTGAAGATTTCTTGTATATTTTTGAGGCCTAAGTTTAAAATTTCTAATCAAAATGTTCACATATAGATTTTTAACTATTCTACCTTTAAACGTTTTAGTATTGAGATTATTGACAAGTTGTTTTCCAATTTTTCAGATAATTATAGAAATAATGGACCATAGGCATGGTAATACAATTTATAATAGCTGTAGTATTTTAAATTTTGTCAATTTACTGTACAATGATTTTCAATCCCAGTTACTGCGTTAAAGTTTGATAAATCAGATTAATTGACATGTTGGTCTGATTCTACAGACTCCCCTCCCCCCGTGATAAGTTCAGTGTTTGGACCACAGAATAAAGATTTGGACGTTCTGAACATTTATGTGTCAAATAATATTTTTCTATTTAAAAGTTTTGCTAACAATTTTCATTTTAGAAAGGTCTGAACCCTTTAAATTAAGCAACATTTTTGTGAAACAATGAAAGTAATGAAACCAACCCAAGATATATCAGGGGGGACGGTCTCTTCTAACCACAACCCAAGATGGCAGCTGTAAAGAAGAAAACTTGTCTCATCGTTATTGATGGATGGGGCATAAGTGATAATACAGAAGGTATAGCACAGCAATGTCAGAAATAAGCAATTTTTCCAAATTTGTCAGCATATTTTTCTTGCATACTGTGTAATCAGTACTAGCTGTCAACATGATCCCTTTGAAAAACATTGATTATGTTTATAAATATGTATATATGTTATGTAATTTTGACATTTTATGTACAGGATTTACGAAAGTGATATTCGTAAAGTTACTCTGTAAAAGTTATTCTGTTGATGTAAACTAATTGCAACTGGCCACCTATATATCAAGTAATGATTTTATTAGCCATGAAAGGCCCAACTGGGATGGATGATAAGATCATGACTGATTGCATGCATTTTGGCATGCACGATTTGCAGAGTTGTAGGCCAGCTCAATTTCGGATTACTTAAAAGTAGTAATATAAAATAGGACTGTCATTACATGACATACTGAAAACATAATAACCTGCAGGGTGAAAATTAAGAATTTTTCTGGCAATCGGGCCGACTGGCCAACAATGAATTTCAATAATTGTAAGCTCCTTTTTGACCTACAAATTTCTAGGAAATGCAATATATCATGCTGACACACCAGTTATGGATGCATTCTCAAAGAATACTGACCAATATCTTACGCTCGATGCATCTGGATTGGCAGTAGGACTTCCAGATGGTCTCATGGGAAATAGTGAAGTTGGTCATCTAAATATTGGTGCTGGTCGAGTCATTTATCAGGCATGGAATAACATATATAGGCAATGATTAGATACACTACTTTGCACTCCTTAAAAAATGTACTCATTTGTTACATATCTCTCTGGAAAATGTGCACATTCCTAGACCCTAGATGTAAAAATCTGACTATTTAGAAGATCTCACCCTTTCAATTAATTTTACACATGCCTGCAGAAAGTCTACAATTCTTTTGGAAAATATAATCTTTTAAATGGGTCATTCCAGAAACCATCCATACCATCCCCATAGAGGAAATTGGAAGTTAACCCCCCTACCCCCTTCGGATGTGCTAATGCATTTACTATTATCAGAAACAATTTTGTCTTCCCTCCGGACAGCAGAAATTTCCTCCGTGGGGGGAGTGTGGATCCTTTCTGGAACGACCCAATATAATGTAAATTTATTATGCAAAGCTTTCGATCCGTAAGCCCGGATCTTCATCAGTGCTAATAATATGTGACTTGTTCAATTCACATGTTGTGATCTGTTGGCTTGCGTCATTTGAAATTTAATTAAACAGTACATCAACCACGTCATTTTAAACGTAGTGAAGTGAATTTTAATTAATGCACGCGCATCCAAAACAATTTTAACCTTCCTCAAAAATCTGCACTATCTTGAAAATCTCATCCAAACTTATTTCCTTAATTAATCATTGAACCAGCTAGACACCTTAACCCAAAGTGTGTCAGCACTCCCCTTGACGAGATAAAATGTCTGGTGTTAGAGTAAAATAATAAAGTATGGTGCATTAGGGCACAATGTAATCTAATGGGGTTAATAAAGTTACTAACCTGAAAATGCGCACTTTCTCTAGAATGTCATTGGCTATTTGCACCCCCCCCTGTGGGTGTTCTACAATAGTATACTGTTGTCTGGTTATTTTTCGGTTAAATGTTTCATCTTCTATAATAGGACATTGTACGGATCAATAAAGCAGTGCAAGAGAAAACACTTATACAGAACAAAAACCTGATTGAAGCATGTAATAAAGCAAAGAATGGAAATGGACGGCTGCACTTTCTAGGGCTTGTAAGTACCAATAATAGGAGCCATCCTGTACAGTATATCAATCCTAGACAAACCTCATTCAGGCTGTTATAGCTAAGATGCTGAGTCAAAATTAGTATCTGGAGTGATGGGATGCTAGCAATCTTTGTGAAACTGCAATGCAAAGCTAAATCAATAAAAGATAAATAAGACAGCGTTTTCTCCTCTGCCAGCAATTATTTTTGGCACATATCAGCAGCACATATAGATCAGTGTTTGGCCCTCAGATGCTGGATGCCAATCACTCCAGCAATTAAAAACTTATTGTCTTTTATAATATTTTCAGGTGAGTGATGGAGGAGTTCATTCACATATAGATCATTTGTTTTCATTTCTTGAATGTGCAAAGGAGTTAGGTGTTCCAAAAACATTTGTTCAATATTTTGCTGATGGTCGAGATACTCGGCCTACTAGTGGAGGCAAGTAAGCTATATTTAACCAATACTACATTTGTGCAGCTTGTTTTTGAAGAATGCAGATCTAGATTTCAATAAGTGGTTCTGGTTTGAAATAATGAATGGGAAACCACATTGACTGCTGTTCTCAATTTCCGACCAAAAACTGATGATGCCTTAAACAGCTAAATTATCTAGGAGTGATATCCCTAATTTCTCAGGCATGGATTTTCTGGCGGGTGCGGGGGGGGGGGTGCGCACCCCCAGAAATGATTTGCACCCCCCCCCCCAAAGGCATTTGGCACCCTCGCAAATTACATATATTTTGATTTGATAGTTTCATATTTGATTATTCTTACTACTAAATTTGTAAAATTACCAATATTATGATCTCAGATCTTGCCATGCAGGCCTAGAAAACAAATTTTGTTAAACTTTTTCCTTGGCCTTTCCGGACGTTGCCACCGTGCCCCAGCCAAAACAAGCAGCAGCACCCCCCCAGATATTTATCCACACCCCCCCCCCCCCGAACGAAAATATGAAAATCCGTCTCTGTAATTTCTGTTGTCAAAAACATAGCTTTCCCTAATGTCTCAGTTGATGGTGTCCCACCCTATGACTGATGTTTGCTCACCGCCCTCATACCAAATCAGACAGAGTCTATCCTAGAATTATATATTTGCCAGTTTTGGTCCCACAGTGTCCAATAAAAATGTTACCCTCTCCACAGTGACATATGTTCAACAAGTGCTTGACAAAATAAAGGAACTACAGTATGGCTCACTAGCCTTAGTTGTGGGTCGATATTATGCCATGGATCGAGACAAGAGATTTGAGAGAAATAAGATTGCTTTTGAGGGAATGGTGCAAGGGATTGGAGAGATTGCAACACCAGAGACTGTTATTGAGGTATGACTACATGTACTGTAGGTGGCGGTGGGGGGGGGGGGCTGACATACTTAGAATTTAGCAGGGTTACACCTTGGATTAGTCAAGTAAGATTACTGTCTAAAGACACTCATTGCCCATTGTAAGTACTATATTTTACAGTGCAAGTGCATTAGTTGTTTTTCTTCAGCAACTCAAAGATAACGTAACTACTGTAGCTGAAAATGTATACGAAACTGTACTTTGAAAACGGAATTCTGGCGTTTGAAAACCAAGTTTTACCATTTGAAAACCAAGTTCTGCCATTTGAAATGGGAGTTCTGGGCATTTGAAAAGGGAGTTCTGGCATTTGAAAAGGGAGTTTTGCTATTTGAAAAGGGGGTTTTGCCATTTGAAAGGAAGTTTTGCCATTTGTAAAGGGAGTTTTGCCATTTGAAAAGGGTGTTTTGCTATTTGAAAAGTGAGTTTTGCTATTTGAAAAGGGAGTTTTGCCATTTGAAAAGCAGGGTCTGGAATTTAAATATCTTTTCAGTATCCAACTGGGATACTAGGATTCAAAGTTTAGTATCCCCCCTGAGAATGCAGTATCCTACTTCTGGATACTGGTTACCATAAGTATATACCCTGTCCCATCCAATAACTCTCGCTGTTACAAATTACAATAAAACAGCACATAATATATGAGGAAATTAAGGCTTGGGTGGCAAACTCACAGTATTCAGAAGCTATCAGGAGACTGTCAGAGGTGCTTAAAATTTTCCTAATGTTTGAAATTTTCTTAGTATCCAGTTGGGATATAAGTCATTCACAGTTTGGTATCCAAAACCAAATTTTAGTATCCTGTGGATATCGGGATACTGCAAATTTCAGACCCTGGAAAAGGGTGTTTTATCATTTGAAAAGGGAGTTTTGCCATTTGAAAAGGGAGTTCTTCCATTTGAAAAGGGAGTTCTTCCATTTGAAAAGGGAGTTCTGCCATTTGAAAAGGGAGTTTTGCCATTTGAAAAGTGAGTTTTGCCATTTGAAAAGGGAGTTCTGCCATTTGGAAAGGGAGTTTTGCTATTTGAAAAGGGAGTTCTGGCATTTGAAAAGGGAGTTCTGGCATTTGAAAAGGGAGTTCTGGCATTTGAGAAGGGAGTTTTGCTATTTGAAAAGGGAATTCTGGCATTTGAAAAGTGAGTTTTGCTATTTGAAAAGTGAGTTTTGCTATTTGAAAAGGAGTTCTGGTATTTGAAAAGGGAGTTTTGCTATTTGAAAAGGGTGTTTTGCCATTTGGAAAGAGTGTTTTGTCATTTGTAAAGGGAGTTTTGGCATTTGAAAATGGTGTTTTGGCATTTGAAAATGGTGTTTTGGCATTTGTAAAGGGAGTTTGCGATTTGAAAAGGATATTTTGGCATTTGTAAAGGGTATTTTGGCATTTGTAAAGGGAGTTTTGCGTTTCAAACATATGACCATAGATTATAGATCATACCAGATGTCTCACTGTGTATCTATCCCTATAATTTTGGTGTCCGCGATTTTCGCGCGTGCGACACTTACTGCCAAAATGGCGCTTACTGCCAAAATGCGTGAATTACACTTACTGCCAAAATGGCGGCCAACGCGTGTTCATAAAAAATCGCGGACACAATTCTGGCTGAGTGATTCATCTGGTATTATCTATCATCTGTGATATGACCTTTCTGCAGAAGCTCTTCATCTGATTGGTTGATTTTTTACTGAGTGTTACAAGAAATGCTCACCCATGACAGAAATTTGTGATTCATAGAACATTTGTTAGGAGGAAGTCTTATGATTTTCTCAAATCATCAAATTCAATACAGTAATTATTACCCAGAAAATAAATATGTATGATATTTTATCAAAATTAAAATTGTGTGTTTTTAATCCAGGTAATAAAGAAACGTTACAATGCAGAAGGTGATGATTGTCAAACAGATGAATTTCTCAAACCTATAATTTTAGATCCTGACGGTCGTATACAAGGTAATTTTCAGTTTTCACAGGAGTTCCAGTTTACTGGGGTAATATCTTGAGCTTTAGTTTCCAGTGTGGGTAGCACGGTGTTGGTGGCTGTGTTACCACCATGGTCAAAACTGAAAAAACATGGCAAAATAAAACGCGGCTTGATTATATTTAACATAACCATGATTGTTTAATGGTAGCAGCAGTCAAAATCTGAACCTTTCTAATACCAATCTCATGAATAACAACAATTATGAGACGATACTGATATTGTGATGGCATTTTTAGATGGAGATACTCTGGTATTCATTGATTTCCGAGCTGATCGGATGAGGCAGATTGTGGAAGCATTTGGTATAAAACCACAGTTTGAGACTGACAAGATACCAAAAGATATTGTAAGTGATAATTAAGCCTGGTTTCCATATGGTCGTAATGGAGTGACGATTTTTCTCAACGGCCAGTTTATAATAGTTTATACCTGTAAACTACATATAAATCATAAGTATTCTCTAGTTATAATCACTCCGCATATTTTCAGTTCCAAAATGTTGTATTTGGGCTGACGAGAAAGATCGTGACTCAATCTTTATGACCGTTATGACCATATGGAAACCATATGAAAATCGATTATTTTTTATTTCTTTCAGAACGTGAATATAATGACTCAATATAAGAAGGAATTTCCATTTCCAGTTCTTTTCGCTCCTGGAGTCCCTAAGAATGTTCTAGCGGAATGGTTGTCTGTCAAAGGTGTTCCACAGTGTCATGTTGCGGGTATGACAGAAATACTCTGTATTGTGTCTCAACTATCGGAAAAAGATTAAAAATAATTCGACATTTCATGTAAAGTCCCTTCGACTTAAAATTGAAAGCAAACTTCCCAACCGTTTGTTTATGAATTTGGAAATATTTCTTCAAGAATCTTATCTGGATCAGTAGAAGTTGTTCTGGGTTCTTATCTGGATCAGTAGGAGTTGTTCTAGGTTGCTCTGAAGTTTTGAAATAAACAGACGTGCAGAAATACATAAACTAAATCCGCAGGTTAAATTTGAACCAATAGTTAGTGCCAATCCAGCTTCGAACATCTGCCCCCAGGGTTAGAACCACGTCCTAAATGAGTGTCGACAGTTCACCGGAGTCATTCGCAGCTTCGGACTTTATTTTAATTGTGACTTATTTTAGTTCACTCAAAAAGGCTGGTGAAATAGTCATTGAACTATTATTCCAAATTACTTCAGATAATTCAGTCATCATTGGTCATTAAAGCCCGTTTACACTTGCAACAGGGGTGGATCCCCCCCCCCCCCGTCGACAACTTTTTAGAGAAAAAAATTTTCCGGACTAGTACGTTGTAATTTGTAAACGCTTTTGCGTCACTTTCCCTCAATTTGCTATACCAAATTTCGAAAATTTTGAAAATTAGAACACTAGAAATGCCATTTCCTGCGATATGGGCATTGAATTATGAGCTTCAGTTTGACTTCAAAAAAAGAAAAACCTTGGAAATCATGCCATGTTTCTGAATTTGATTTTTTTTGCAGCCCCCCCCCCTTGCACCCCTGTTGACCAAGGCCAACAGGGGTGCGGCGCACCCTGTGCACCCACCCTATAAATCCACCCCTGACTTGCAATCTTTGCTGCGATCTCTAGGCGTTTTTCTTCTTCTGATGCATGTGAACAAGTATATGAGATATGAATATTCGTGTACCTTCGTCTGAACAGTTGTAACCAGGGATGGATTTACTGGGGGGATGCGGGGGGGGGGGGTGCACACCCCCCCTAGCCCTGGCCAGGAGGGGGGGTGCTATTTTTCATGATAAAGCAAAAAATTATCAGAGACAAAATGAGATTCAGTAATTTGAGTAATAACATGATGATAAGCGAACTGTGAACAACAATTACAATTCAAATACTGTAGCTAGACTTTGCAGTGGTTAAGCAAGTTGATGGATGTGTTACTCGTCCGGAAAAAAATTTTCCCTAAAAAGTTGTAAATGGGGGAGGGAGGTTGTTGCTTTCCGAAATTTTTTTTTGGCGGAGCACCCCCCCTACCAGACCATGCTGGATCCATCCCTGGTTGTAACTCATCCACTCGTTCACATCCATCAGAAGACCAGCAAAAGTTGCAAGTGTAAATGAGCCTGCAGGAGATTTTATTTATTTCTTGTTCAGAAACTGAGAAGTACGCGCATGTGACATTTTTCTTCAATGGTGGCCAAGAAGCGCAGTTTGAAGGGGAAGATCGAAAGTTGGTTCCATCACCTAAAGTGGCAACCTATGACTTGCAACCAGAGATGAGTTGTGATGGCGTTGCTGAAGAGGTATACAGGGGGGGGGGGAGTAAACCTAATCGTAACAGTCGCCACCATATCAGTATACCATGCAGCGCTAACTTGTGGGAACGGCAGGGGTAGTATACTTGGATGCACCATCTTGCTAATGTAAATTTCCCTAGTTCCAGGTCTCTTTTCCAAAAGTCATTACTCGATCACACTTCAAACCTAAGAGTAGATTGAAAGGAGCCGAATAATGCTTTCGTCTGGTTATAATTTCATGAACTTATGGAGGACTGTCGGACTGAAAAGTGAAAGAAATAAGACTGAAACCCGACTTTTAAACAACTCTGAACCCTAACCATCATGGCAACTTATGATAAAATATATATATCAAAATACCATACACTTTGGGTAACACTACTTTATATGTTCCTTGCAGGTTTGCGCAGGAATACGATGTGGTAAATATCCCTTCGTAATGTGCAACTTTGCAGCTCCAGATATGGTTGGGCATACAGGTCAATATGAACCCGCTGTGAAAGCTTGTACCGCTACAGGTATGCTATACAAGACACTAGTTGGGAAATTTGACGGCAGTAACTATGGTTGAACAAAAACTTATGTTTTGTTGTTAGACATGGCAATTGGTAAAATCAAAGCAGCCTGTGAGGAGAACGGTTATATTTTATTTATTACCGCTGACCACGGGAACGCAGAAAAGATGTATAGTGAGCAAGGTGGACCTCACACGGCACATACAAATTATAGAGGTATGGGTTCTAGTTAGTTTGAAGCTTCTCACGATAGCCGGTCAAATGGGGCAAACGCATGGTTACTTGAGACATGAGAACGAATGGAACACACACAGAGCCAGTTGTTGTGGTGTGGTGGTCATTACGCTTGCCTTCCAAACTGGGAGACCCGGCAGGGTGTTAGCTACAGTCAAAAATTCCGCGTTAAACGCGTTTTTCCCAATTACCTTGAGGTCGCAATTTCCCAATTTGGGTCAGAAATTCAATGTTGTTAATACGCCGTTATTTAAAAACATGTTTATAACTACATTTGCTCAAAATTACTCCCAAATGCGAGAAATGCTATTTCAAAGACACAAAAATTTTAAAAATAGAGAGGGGGAAACCGCATGCCCCCAGACCCACAAAGAAATACCCGGCTTCAGGCTAAAATAAATTTCCCAATTTCAGGTAAACGCGGATTTTTTTTTACTTCTGGCTAACACCCTGCCCGGGTTCAATCCTTGGTCTGACCTCTACTCAAAGTCTTAAATAATTGAGGAAAAAGTGCTATTTTTACATTCACATCAGTAAATGGTTAGACTTTCGCACCATGCACCCCTGACATGACCATGCACCCATGTTGACCAGCATTTTTGCACCCCCCCCCCCCCCCCCTCCACCCACCCCCGGGCAATAGTCTGTTGGGACATCCGCTCACCAATGAGTGAGGAATTCAATAAACAATAATTATCAATTATTGGACGAGGTTGAGCAAAATATCGTGATTTGTCGGTGGCGAGCAGATCAATTATCAGATACCCATTGTCAGATACCCATTGACATTTGAATAAAGTCACTTAAATGCTTGGTTACCTACATTATTCTCCATTCTTGTATTATCAATTCAGTAGTAACTAGGCATGACAACGTGTAAACGTTATTAGAAAGTTTGTACAAGAGAACGAAGTGCGATGACGAAGCACCCGTTCCGCTCATTGTAACCAATAATTTATTGGCGTTGTAGTGCCATTGTATGTAATAAAGTATTGGGTTGTAACTGAAGACAAAACCACAAGCATATAGACAAAAGTTTTAGTTATAAATAAATGTAATTGGCTTAGCTTGGTGGATGGTGGCGAGGCGAGGCGGTACGGTATTTTCCCCGGAGGGGCAGCGGACCGCCGGCTTTAGGGTTAGGGTTAGGGGTTAGGGGTTAGAGGTTAGGGGTTAGAGGTTAGGGTTTGGATTAGGATTAACGTTTGGATTAAGGACGAAGACATACTTGACAATTTTCGCCAGTCTGCGCATTATCGTGCGCATACCGAGTTTACGGTGAGGGAATTGGGTAATTAAGCCTTTAGGGGTTAGGGGTTAGAGGTTAGGGGTTAGAGGTTAGGGTTTGGATTAGGATTAACGTTTGGATTAAGGACGAAGACATACTTGACAATTTTCGCCAGTCTGCGCATTATCGTGCGCATACCGAGTTTACGGTGAGGGAATTGGGTAATTAAGCCTGGTTTACACTATCAAAGTTTCTGTGATCACAGTAGGAATTTTGCATGGGTAAATTCTAAGGTTTGAATGATTTGTAAGATTTGTGTTTAAGTCAGTTGCTCAAAAATGCGGACATGTTTTTTTCTTCATTTTAGTTCCACTAATAATGAACAACACAGATCTGAAACTCGCGTGTCCTGGAGATTATAACGTTGCACTGTGTGATGTTGCTACTACAATACTGGATGCCATGGGTATTGAACTAGCTCCGGAAATGACTGGACGATCTTTACTGGCGAATTAACTCTAAATTTTGAATCGATAGTATTGCAGATGTAATAATTTTTATTGATGCCCTTCGAGGGTATATTACAGAAGCGATTGAGTGTTTTACAAAAGGTGTCGAAGATGCCCCCTTTGCCCGGAGAACGTAGGGTCCCCACACTTTGTGTTCCAGGTGAGCAACAATGGCGGACACTTAATATCGTTAAAATATTATAATGGGGCGGTGGGGGCGAAGTTAAGTTGCCATCTTTCTAACACTCAACATATTATATCTTGTATACCTTCTATGTCTGTTCAAATTGAACAGTTAGACAATGCCGCATGAAACAACTCGATGGCTCTATTCTAGCGTCTCTTCAGAGGGCTTTCTGGTGGACTGCGAATGCTTCCTGCCTCATGAAAAGATCACAATTTCCCACTCCCTGCAGAAATCGAAATTGGATCGATCCATAATCCAGCGAGGGCCAACGGAGGAGGCAGGGCTGTGCCACTACTGTTGAGATATGATTGGGTCATTTTGCCGAATTGTTAAACGCCATCGATTTCAATCGATCATTTTTACAGTAATTGGAGACTCATGTTTAACCTGAATTCATAACGTCAAAACACAAACAAAAATATCATGTTCAATGTTTTAAATTCTTAAAAATATTTTGCATGAACTATTTTGGAAGAGGCAGTGAATCGGCGGAGAGCCACTTTAAGTAAACCGGTCAGCAGGTTTTCCAGGGGGGTTGTTCGTTGTTTACATTTAGAAAATTGCATCAGAAAATTTCACGTGTTTCGTGTTGTTGTCTTTGTGTGTGAAAATATTTTTGCTAATTTACATCAAGGAAATAATAAAATGATAATTTGTTAATACAAGTATCTTTTTAAAAGGACACGTGTGACTTGGTTTATTTTAGTTACACTGCTATTCGGAGTTTGTACAGTAATATCGAAAATTAAGAATGTTTCGCACTTTGGCTACTCGAGTTCTTAATAGTACACCGGCCAGACTTTCTGCAAGAAATCTGTCGTGTACTGCCTCGCTGTCTGTGAAGCTATCAGCTGATGAAATCTTTAAACGAGAGAATAAATACGGAGCACATAACTATCACCCTTTACCGGTGGCTTTAAATAAAGGTGAAGGTGTTTATGTCTGGGATGTGGAAGGCAATAGATATCTTGATTTTCTTAGTGCTTATTCTGCTGTGAATCAAGGACATTGTCATCCTAAGATTGTCGCTGCTATGAAGAAACAAGTTGAAAACATAACTTTAACTTCAAGAGCTTTTTATAACGACGTTTTAGGTAAGTGGGCAGGGCCGGACTGACTTGGGGGTGGGGTGTAACACCCCCAAAGAAAAGTCGGGAAGGGGGCCCGTTTTTTGGAAAGGAGGCCCCCAAATGCTGAAATTGCCAAACGTGAATTTTTTGAGAGCTGTCAATCCTTTTCACAGACAGGGAGAGTGGAGGAATAGACCCATTGCACATGACGTCACAGCGCCGGCGATGATGCATCTGGAGGACAAATTAGCAATCTATGCATAATATAACTTTTATTGTTATTGTACCCGAACAGATACTGTTAGGGAGCATCTGGAGGACACTCTAAGGATGTGTGATGTCAGTGCAAGGAGTTTTTAAAATTTGCTAAAAATAAATTTAAAATTTAAAAGGGTCTAAAGGCCAAATTAGAGAAACTTATGAAGTGGAAATGTGAACATACCAATCATCTTCCTAGGCGAATATGAAGAATATGTGACAAAACTTTTCGGTTATGACAAAGTGTTGCCCATGAACACAGGTGTGGAAGGAGGGGAGACAGCCTTAAAGTTGGCACGTAAGTGGGCATACAAGGTGAAGGGTGTGCCCAAGAATCAGGCTAAGGTCGTGTTTGCAGCAGATAATTTTTGGGGTCGTACGTTAGCTGCGTGTTCAGCGTCAACTGATCCTGATTGTTATGAAGATTATGGACCATATATGCCAGGATTTGAGATTGTGCCATACAATAATTTGGAAGCATTAGAGGTATACTGTATGCATTCTTTTATTTTTATGATAACTAAGAATCAATTTCAAATTTATTGATTTATGTGCTGAAAATTGCTGCTCCTTGTGGCAGTTGCCCCTCCCACCCCCACCTTGCTTCCTATGGCCCTCACTCTCCAGGCTCAAATTATAGTAAGTGAAGTGTGAAAAAGCAATATGTTGTGCACCTCGAAATTTAACTGCATTGTGTATTTGTGTATGTATGTTAAAGGTGGCAATTCAAGATCCAAACACATGTGCATTCATGGTCGAACCCATCCAAGGAGAAGCTGGAGTTCTTGTGCCAGATCCAGGTTATCTGACTGGTGTAAGGAAGCTATGTGATAAACATAATGTAAGTTCACGCTGAATTTTTCAACAATTGTCAGCTGGATTTAATTAGTGTATGGCATTTCACAGTAAACCTGTATGGCATATATGACTTAAAATTTACAATTGGTTGTATATATTTTTCAAATTTGTCAATGATATTCTATATTGCCAGGCAGTTTCTTATACCAATATTTCATAATCATGATGCTTAATTATTTGGCACCTTTTATCCAGGTTCTATTTATTGCTGATGAAGTTCAAACTGGTTTGTGTCGAACTGGAAGGTATAGTAGCATGCAGTAATACATCATCCACTTGATGGATGGGATTTGATTCGACTTCCACTAGACCACTACAGCTACCATTTTAACCAATCAGATGCATTTCTTATATCCGATTGATGAATCAGATGCAGACTAAACCAGTGAGAGGACAGAGGTAGCAGTAGTCAAAACTGAACCTCTCTAATTATCACACAAATCCCTCCTTGGCTTGGGTGCCTTGTTCTAATGAATTGTGTGTGAATAGCCTTTCCACTTGACTCACAAGAGTTAGGCACTCCAAGGCCAAGAAACTAGATGTGACATAATTATATACCTAAATGGCTAAAGGTTGTATTATTATACATGGCTCACAAGAATTTAAAGAAAAATGGTTTTACTGCACTAGGCGCCTCTGTGTGGACCATGAAGAAGTTCGTCCTGACATTGTAATTCTTGGAAAAGCACTTGCAGGTGGATTGTACCCAGTAAGTAGACAGTCTATCATAATTATATAGACTCTTTGAGTACAGAAACTGTTTAAATGTAATTAGTGTTATTAATTGATACAACATAATTTGTGACAAGATAATTAGCCTACAGTTCCTTCTATAGGTTTCTGCTGTGTTGTGTGATGATGAGATCATGTTAACAATTAAACCTGGAGAGGTGTGTATGTGCATCAGATGCGAGAGACAATGATATATAGAAAAAAAACACAACCTATATAAAATTATATGCATGGTGTGGCCAGGGGCATAACCAGCCCCAAATGAGCGGGGGAGCATGTCCTCAAAAAATGGGGGCACATTTAAGACACAGAAGGGTCTGTGAAACGTTAGTAAATGCATTTTAGACACGTTTTATGATAATCTGGAGGCCACAGATTTGGTATATTTTATGTAATAGATGAAAGCTATATACAAGGTTACGACCTCCCCCCACCCTACCCAATTTCTCTTCTGGATCCCCCTTGTGCCTACGCCCCTGGGTGGAGTAACCATACAAATCAATCTGTAAATTATAATGGTAAGAACTAATTCACCCCCCTCACTGCACTAAACCGAACCAGTTTCTGCATGTGACTGATATGAGCATAGTGAAATATCATGATTGTATTAAAAACTTCATATCAATTGAAACTAAGATTAATAAATCTAATAGCTAAACATGGCACATAAAATAGTTTGGTTTTTGATCTACTTCATTGCTTCGTTTAGCATGGCTCAACATTCGGTGGTAATCCTCTCGCTTGTAAAATTGCGATTGCTTCGTTAAAGGTGAGTGGCCTTTTTTACTAGTGTTATTTTTTCATCTTTGATATGAAGGAAATTTGTTATAATTTGTTTTCTTTCATATAGGTTTTAGAAGAGGAAAAATTGGCAGAAAATGCAACAAAAATGGGAGAAATACTTCGGTCTGAGATTTCGCTACTCAATCCAGAAATCGTCGTAGAAGTTCGTGGAAAAGGTCTATTTACTGGAATCACTATTAAGGAAACGAAAGGTCCGTCAGTATCCATTTTTACACTTTCTAGCCTTGACTGGATTTTGCTTAGGCTGTTTGGTTGATTTAATAAATACCTGATTACCTGAATTCTTATTAGACAACGCGGGATTTACGGAACTCGTCGACCAGATTTCCAATTTCAGGAGAGTTAATAGAATACTTTGTCTTTGACATCAATTTTGTGTATTCCCTCAGGAAGGGTTTTTTACAGCCAATATTTATATAGAAAACGTTGTAGGTAATGTACTGTACTTGGATCAGTTGGATGTACACACGTAAAAATCTCACACCTTATATCAAGTCTGCTAACAAGCCTTCAACAAGTTGTGTTCGCACTGCTTGTCCCAAGTTGTCAACAAGTTTGGAAGAAGCTGTTAACAACTTGTAACAAGCTTGATGACATTATCAGACTTGTGGCAAGGTTGTTCTAACAAGTCCAAAACAGTCCTGACATAACAATATTGTTACAACCTTGTAACATTCTTGTTATATCATGATTGTATCAGGCTTGTTAGAACAACCTTGTAACAAGTCTGATAATGCCATCAAGCTTGTTACAAGTTGTTAACAGCTTGTTTCAAACCTGTTACAACATACAACAACTGGGAACAAACAGTGCGAAGACAACTTGTTGACAGCTTGTGAACAGATTTGTAACAACTTGTTTGCAGACTTGTAACAACTTGTGCGTTTTGACGTGTGTACAGGCCAAGGATGTCTTAGACTAGGGAAAATTCTCCATTTTTTGAACAACTGAGTGCACACTGAGTCTCCAAAATAGGATTTTTTGCCAGCTCTATATGAAAGTTTATTGATGGTGAAAGATATTGTGTTTAGGTGTCGACGCATGGGACGTGTGCCTGCGACTGCGTGATAACGGCCTGCTTGCCAAGCCCACACATGGGGACAAGATACGCTTCACTCCACCTCTGGTTATCAATGAAGAACAGATTTTTGAAGCTATTGATATCATGAAGAACACTATCAATTCTTTATAGCCAAACTCTGCTGTCAAAATGAAGAACAAGTTTTTAAAGAAACACCAATTTGTTAGACAAAACACTATTTAAATTACGTTATATTGTGTATAATTTTAATTGGTTATGCATGTATGTATAAACTTTTTGCATAAATCAGTTAATATGTCTATGTGGTAGCCAGTAAAAACTTATAGAAAAAGTATACAATGAATATAGTCAAGGAAAAAAGATTATTGACGGCTTAATAAATTTCTTCCTAAAAAATAAAAAGGGAGCCTTTAATTATTAGAAGAGGGCATATTAAATAGATTTTCATAGACAGACAGTGGTCTTTTTTCAGGGATGTTTAAAAAATCTAATTAGGTTGGGACTATGATTTCTGGCTTCTTAATTTCAATCGGAATACTTTGAATACAGGGAATAGATTATTAAGTACTGTTTAAAACACGAGCAGTACTAGTGTTTTATCAGATGTGAAGATACGAGGCGAAGCCGAGTATCTTTAGAGAAATCTCTATCACATACAGGGTGAGTAAAAAAAACTGACACCTCTTTGACTTGTTATTCAAATTAGCCGCGAAGGTATCAGTTTTGTTTTTTTCCTCACCCTGTACCCTGTATGAAGATACAACACGCTTATAATTTCCTTTGTGTTTTCCTCATGAATTATTGAGTTTTTGAAGGGTGGAACAATAGCTATCCTGGGGGAGGATAAAAATATTCATGCATGCATGCAAAAGGTGGAATTTGAAAAAAATTTATGCAAGCAATTTAGAGAGAAAAAATCAATTACATGGAAGACAGAAAATTCCTCCACAGCATAAACTAAATATTTCGACAAAAGTTCTGCTCCGAATTAAAAAAAAGTTCTTGCAAGGATATTTCCTAAATTAATGACCACCCACCCTTTTAATATTAGTCATGCATTCACAACTATATATTTCCGGCAATTGCATATTTTCATCGATTTATCGTTTAAATTCTTTTATGCATGTGGTGGCTCTGAAAAGAGCCGGTTTTTTTGGTCTTTAGAAGACGGATTTATTTCTTTTGAGCTTTCTTTGCAGCTGGTTTCTTTCCAGCCTTCTTCGGCGTCGGTTTCTTGCCTGCTCTCTTGGCGGGAGACTTTGCTTTGCTTTTCTTTGTTGTCGTTTTGGCCCCCTTCTTTGGTGTACCAGTCTTCTTCGCAGCCTTCTTCTTGTCCGAAGCTTTTTTCCCTGCGGGCTTCTTCCCTGCGGGTTTCTTCGTGGCGGGCTTCTTCGCGGCGGCAGGCTTCTTGGGTTTCGTGGTTTTCTTGGCAACTGGTTTCTTGGTTGCTGGTTTGGCTTTCGCCGCTTCAGTGAGTGCGAATTTGAAAGGTCCACCTTTGCCATCTCTCACCTTGCCAGCTTCTTTAAGATTTTTAATGCTTTTGTTCACCATCTTACTGCAGTTGCCACCAATTCCTACGTAATTACTTTGGACGTATTTGACGATTGCTTGTCGACTCGATCCGTTTCGCTCTTTTAGTCCTGCAACAGCTGCAACGACCATCACGGAGTAAGGAGGATGAGCAGGTTTCGATGCGGATGCTGGTTTAGACATCTTCGACTTTCAAATTCAACGCTTTAATTTCAACCAGTGCTTTCAACTCTACGCTTTCAAAATTATGAATACATTTCGAAAATCCCGCGTGATTATATATCAATGCTGGCCGGACCCCTACGTACATACCTGCAACATTTCAAACATGGTGGTTTAATTTGCTACATTGTGCTTCTTTTGTGACTTTCCCGTCGATTTTGGGATACGTTTTTGCATTATATTCATAACAGACTAAATTAATGCATAGATACAAACTTCAAAATTTAGAATCTACTCTTTTAATAGGTTACAGGGAGGTCAGAAGACTCTAATTTGATAAAATATCCAAAATAATTCCTTCACGTTTGACATTTACTTTATATTCAAACGACTCCACTAGCTAGAACGCAACTATCTCTCAAGTTTAAAGACAATTAACTAAGATTCGGAGTTATAATGTTTCATACTATTAACTCTTAACGTAAGAATACGTGTCATTTCGTTTCGAATTTTTCAATTGAATTTCGCAAGGAAACACAACACGATATTTCTGACATTTTTGAACCCTCGGTCCTCGACTCCGCATAATTGACATAATTCAACCAAATGGAAGGTTTCTGACTAAATAATACTAAATAGTACAGTTAGTACCCAGCAGTTACATGTTTTAACTTTAATTTAGGGTATAAACTAGTAAAGTAATCCCGTGTGTTTGAAGTTAAGAATTTTAGTAGAGAGTATATATGGCGAAATTAGTCATTTATGCGTTGTGATGAATCTCAGCTCTAGTTGAGTATTGACCGTCCAAAGACAAGAGGCGGGATTGACTATTGTCAATGGTGTCTGTTCATTATATTCTGCTTTAAAATAATTAAATCCTTTTACATGTCGATTTCATATTTTTTGTGGGATACAAGCACTGCTCGCAAGTTGCAATTGAATGTACTATTAAAGCCTCGTTTACACTAGTCACTACGCTCAATTTTTGGTTACCAATTTTATCCGTGCCGTACCAAAAATTGAGCGTAGTGTAAACGGGGCTTTATTGGGCTTACTGTAAGTCTATTTTCCACCGGCACTTCGCTCTATTAAAACTTGCACTAGTTAGTCACTAGTAATGTAGTATTACTATTGGTAGATTTCAGTGAGCGTTCTTTTACTGTAATATACAGGACAGCAGATGGACTCAGACAGAAATAGATGCCAAGAGAGTTTAACAGAAGCTTTGGTGAATACATATTTATTGGTGACTTTACTATGTATTTAATATTTTATATATACGATATACCAACACATACTCTGATAGTCATAGCTTCTTCAAGCAAGAGGATCAAATTTTGGGTTATATTAACCAATCATAAAGCTCAATTGAGCAACCAATCACATATAAATATTCTTAACCAATCTGATTTCGATTTCTTTGTTCCGAATCAGCCAATAACGTGAGGATATCCTGTGGCTATAAATGCTTGGGCGCAAAGTTTAAATTATTTTATTTCCAAGTTGGCAAATTCTTCTGCGAAGTTTATATTCCAAAGCAAGATTCAAGTTGTGAAATGGCTCGTACAAAGCAAACCGCTCGTAAATCAACTGGTGGAAAGGCACCAAGAAAGACCTTGGCAACGAAAGCTGCTCGTAAGAGTGCCCCAGCTACCGGTGGTGTGAAGAAACCTCACAGATACAGGCCAGGAACTGTCGCCCTGCGAGAAATCCGTCGTTACCAGAAATCCACCGAGCTTCTGATCCGCAAACTGCCTTTCCAACGTTTGGTTCGTGAGATTGCTCAAGATTTCAAGACCGACCTTCGTTTCCAAAGTTCAGCTGTGATGGCTTTACAAGAAGCAAGCGAAGCTTACCTTGTTGGTCTGTTTGAAGACACGAACTTGTGTGCTATCCACGCCAAGCGAGTGACCATCATGCCCAAAGACATCCAGCTGGCACGACGAATCCGTGGTGAACGAGCTTAAATCAAGTCCTAAAGACAACCAAAAAAAAAACCGGCTCTTCTAAGAGCCACCAAATTTACAAAAGAATAAAATCGATATCTAGATATCAACACTTGAATACACCCCATATTCGTATACATTTAAAGTCAAATTTGCACACTAGGCCCACTAGCAAGTAAGTTGTATAACTTGCTCGCAGGAACACTCCTTGCATAATGTGTGAAATCTTGCCATTCACCCTCCTGGAAAGCCCTAGGGTTTGAAAGTGACCCCTTAAACTAAATTAAACTGTAAAACTTACTTCACATAACATGTTGATGCTTTTCAAATTTCAACAAATATCCATAGTTGTACTTTGACCCCAATTGGTAGTGATACTTTGTGGGCAAAATTGCTTTTGTCCAATTTTAAATACCCCTGAAAAAGAGAAAGTCTTGATTTCTAATTTTACAGTAAAAGTCCAGGACTTTCTTTAGGGGTATTTAAAATTTAAGGAGGTCTTGCATTCTGACAATGGATAAGTTACCAGATCAAAATCACAAAGCTACCAATATGTAATTTCACCATACTTTTGCAAGCAAAATCCCACTTTTATAATAGTATTGCCAATCCACCATTCAGTCAAAATATGTACCTAATACCATTGTCTTTTATCACTAACACCCATTGAAGAGCCCACACTCCCCTTCACAAGTAAAATTGTCTGATGTAAAAATAAATCATAATGCATGGGATGCATTAGGGAATTTGTATGTTTTGTATGAGCACAACTGGAACAATTTGTACAGTAGGATGCAGGCTAGCTTAATTAAGGGCAAGTTGACACATATTGTCCAAGCTTTCACCTCCACCCCATATTGTTTACAGCAACATGACCCCCCTCCCCCCCCCCTTAACACAGCACCCTCAAAAGTCCCCATTGAAACAACCATCTCTTCCCAGGATGAATTAATTGTCCCTATTAATATCTGCATTCCCAATTTGTGTCGCACCAAATTCTCAAAAAATTATGTTATTTTGGTAGTTACATGTTTCAAGGTAGTTACAGTTTGACTACCTCACAGGCATTCTTTGTGGGTGATGTCAATAAACTTGGCATCTAGTGTCGTAATCTTTTAATAACACCCTCACATTCACCCTCACCCCCACAACAAACACCTGTGAGTTTGCCAATTTTTTTCAAACATGAATCACCCGATAACACTGCCAATCTATCAATATATAGTAGAATTAACCAAAAATTTGAGAGATCTGTTTCAGCCTTTGAGGTCATGGTAAACATGAATCAATTGCTGACACCATAACTCAAACACCATCACAAAGTCTACATACTTTGGCCTCGAGTTTAGCTTTATGGTGCATTTTTACCACTTGACCATTTGCAACAAAGTTTCACATAATTGCAACAAAGTTTCACATAATTGAAACAAAATTAATAAATTCTGCAATCGCTATTTTTATTGCAGCAGTGGTAACCTGCAGGATCAAAATGAAATTTTATTAACCAATCCAGTTGCAGAATTAATGACCAATAAAAACATAGAGAAAGACCCTTTTTTTAACCAATCCAAAGTCTTCTATCTTATCCAATCAAAATTATCTCTTTGCTGTCTTCGTAGACGTACGGCCCTTATGATTTTATAAATTTCCGGGAGCAAATTCGGATGGCAAATCATTTATATCTCGCTGTAGAAGGGTTTACATTGAAAGTTCGAAGATACTAAAATGTCAGGTCGTGGTAAAGGAGGCAAAGGTCTAGGAAAAGGAGGTGCCAAGCGTCATCGTAAAATCTTACGAGACAACATCCAGGGAATCACAAAGCCCGCCATTCGTCGTCTCGCTCGTCGCGGAGGTGTAAAACGTATCTCTGGTTTGATCTATGAAGAAACTCGCGGTGTTCTCAAAGTTTTCCTCGAGAATGTGATCCGTGATGCCGTCACCTACACCGAGCACGCCAAGAGAAAGACCGTCACTGCCATGGATGTTGTCTACGCCTTGAAACGACAAGGACGAACCCTCTACGGCTTTGGTGGATAAACTGGACATTGAAAGAACAAGACAAATACAAAAAAACGGCTCTTTTAAGAGCCACCAAATCTTTCAAAAAGAATATGAATGAATTTTCGTAGTTCGTACTAAATACATTCTATAAACCGCCCAAATAGCTTGTGGGTTTGGTATTTGTGAACCATCCGAC